>LPNX010683888.1:25551-135248 GCA_001517045.1 Pseudotsuga menziesii | reverse complement strand
CCCCCCCCCCCCCCCCCCCCGCCTTATCCTTAGGAAATCTTGCCCCCATTTTATTATTTATTGCATTTTTAATTAAATTGCATATTTACATGATGTCCAAAATTATAATGTGTCGGATAGCACAAAATACCATCAACATCGATTTTAATCGCCAAAACATAAATGGCTAAATCAATGGTGGGGTTTTTTCCTTTAGTTCCACACCACGATTAAATACAATACATACATAATATACATTTAATGCAAACAAGGTCAAAACTGGGGTGTTACAAGGACTAATCGATTAATTCTGGAATCCCAAAGTTGAGTCCCAGTGCATTACAGAGATTAAAGAAATTAAACAATTACCTACGGAAGTTATTCAGGATTTCAACTAGAGATTTAAGATGTTGATGGCTAAAGTAAGTTTACAGATGTCATATGTTCAACATAAATAATGGTTTATTGTAGTATTGTTGCCACACATCCGGATCCCCCTTATGCAACAAAAGATTGTGTCGCAAACCAAGGCTCTTGAACTGGCTATGAAAATGGAATCCTCACCTATTGGAGAGATTAGTGTTGGAATGATGCAAATCCTATCGCAACTAGCCAACCTTATGCTACAAATTCAAGATATTAAGAAAGGGAAGGAAGTATAATAAGAGCTCTTGTGTACCAGATGTAGAACAAAGGGACGCCATATAGACAACTACCCGACATATATGAATTATGTCACATCGGGAGCACCTAGCCCGATAAATACACAAGGGATTCCTTGGTGTAGAATATTCCATACTAGAGGTCATCGATTAGAAGAGTGTTTGTACTTACAGAAGATTGTAAGTGCGTCGATCAGCTTATACTGCAAGTTTTGTCAATCAATAGGCCATGATGAGAAAGATTGAATGGCTTATCAAGTGCTATAGGAGAAAACAATTGATACTTATTTAATGAAGAATGACGAACAATTCCAGGTTGAGCAGACTCAGGTTCGATATCTATTGGTTCAATATTCTCAAAACCAATACCCTCAGAACCAGTATCTGCAACAACAATACACTCAACCAAGGGGGGTGGAAATTTTAGAGGTCGAGGACAAGGAGGAGGATTTGGTCATGGGAGAGGCCAAATCATATGTTATAATTATGGGAAGCCCAAACCTTTTGCCAACGAATGCAAGAGTCCTACTACGACATGCTCATATTGCAAAGCTTTTGATCATACTATCGAGCAATGTCCACAGTTGATTGCGAAGTGGCAGGCTAAGAATGTGGGAAATCAGAATCCACCGCACAATCCGAATCTAAACCCCAATAAGAATATCCAGAAGAGTTCTGCTAAACAAAGGAAACCACATATAGCTGACATAACAAGACGAAGTGAAAAAATCTCCATCTATCACTTCCTACGATTTGGCGATTTTGGGCTCCAAGAACATTTTTGAATTTTCTTGACTGTGTTGAACCTCTGGTTCTCATAGTTTGTAGGTGGATCAATTGCTAGAGGAGTGCCTGCTGCTCGTGATCTCCTTTCTAATTTGTTGGGGGTCATTTATCGTGGGAGTTTTGTGCCCTGCGTTGAGCCTCCTTCTGTGAAGACTCACTCCAAGGAGATTCATCCCTCGGTGTCAGGATCGGGGTGAGCTCAGACGATGGTGTGAGCTCTCTTGTTCAGGTGCTGCTCTTGGTGGAGTCTCCCTCATTTCTTCGATGGTGTTTTTTAGCCTGAGTGCTTATCTTTATTCCTGGATTTTGGATTTTGGATTTTGGAGTTTTCTGCCCCTGTTCTCTCTACAGTATGAGTTCTTTGAGGGTCATCACTGATGGAGGGGGATCCTCCCCTCCCCCTGATCTCATAGATTTTAGGAGGCTGGCTACAGCAAGCATCAACAAGAATCCCTCTCGGAATCAGCAGTATTTTGTCAAGAAACTTGACAATATTCCCTCGGTGGCTCTACCTGCGGAACAACCATGCCAAACTGCTTTGAATATTGCAGATCAGGGTCTGATTGGCCAATTTACTGGTCTTTGGCCATCTCCCAAGGCAATCGAAGGGTGGGTCCAATGTAACTGGAAAGCTCTCATCGTAGAAGGCATTCGAAGCAACCTGATAAGTAAAGGATATTATGTTTTTCTTTTTGAAAACTCATAAGATAGAGATTTAATTTTTAGGAACAGACCTTATTTCATGGGCCCTCAAGGGCTTTACCTGAATAAGTGGACTCTGGATTTTGATATGAAGCAAGATGTCCCTTCTGTTGTTCTTGTATGGGTTCGACTACCGCATCTTCCTCTTCGTTGTTGGAACTTAGGGTCTCTTGAAGCTATTGGAAACACTTTGGGGAAGTATATTGACAAGGCTAAAAGGAAATGACAATGCACTTGTGCTCAAATTTGTGTTGAAGTGGACCTGGAGGTAGGGCTTCCTGAAGCTATTAAGTTGACAGTAGCAGATTGGTCACACATGCAGGAGCTCGATTATGAGCAATTGTTGTTTAAGTGTTGACATTGTCATGGCTATGGGAATTTTGCCAGATATTGCAAGAAGAAAGCTGACGAAGAAGCCACCAAAGAAAAGGGAGAACAATGGACACAAATCCAAAAAACAAGTTCAGTAAAGCAAGGAAATAGTTCAAAGGGAAACAGAGTAGAAATGGGGTCAAGTAGTAATCCCACTGGACCAAAACAGCATGAAATTGGAACATCCCTGAAGGGAGTAATAACTCAAAACTCTTTCGAAGCTCTAAACATCCCTGAAGAACATCCCTCAGTAACTGGAGCAGCTATGAAGGAAGTAACATCCCAAAACAATTTTGATGTGCTTAGTATTCCTGAAGAAATACCTTTATTTCTTGAAGAGAGAGAAGTTCCCCAAGCATATGATTAGTCTCGAGAAGAAAATAGAGCATTAACAGAAACAAATCTTGGCTTCCCTATTGAGGATACTCTCCAACTTATGCATAAATGGCAAAAAAAAATGAAAACCATGGAAAATTATGGCTCATCTGAAGAAGATTCAATTGAGAGGTCCTCAAAAAAAGGACGCAAATCTCTCAAGAAGATTAGGGAGGAAGAAGTTGAACACCTGAAGATGCAAGGAATCCAAGCCATAATCAAGGTGTCAATTCCTAGGAATACCAGGGCTAGAGCTTCAAAAGGAGGCCCTCTTCCTTCTGCCAATCTTAAATAATGAACATTGTCTCTTGGAATTGTAGAGGGCTTGGAAATTGATCGAAAGTGGAAGTTGTAAAAGACCTTATAAAAATGGCTTCTCCATATGTTCTTCTGCTCCAAGAGACTAAAGTAGACAAGGATACCCTTCTGTCCTTAAGTAAGATGAGCTGGAATAGAAATGTTGGGTTGGTTGTGAGTGCTCGTGGGTCTGCAGGTGGAATTGCTACATTGTGGATAGAGAACCTTTTTTCTCTATCAAACTCTCATATAACGCAGCATTGGGTTTTTACCGAAAGCCGACATTTTCCAAGTATGATTTCTTTAGCTCTGTTCAATCTCTACATACCTGTTAACTTCCAGGAGAAACGAGAATGCTGGAGTTCTCTGAATTATTTTATTGCTCCTAATTCCCTTACAAATATTATGATTGCTGGTGATTGAAACATAATGTTGTATTCTAAAGAAAAGAAAGCCGACATTTGTGGGAGAGACCCCAAGCTCAAAATGGTGGAGAATTCCATTTCATTATGGGATTTGATCGATTTTAAACCTAAAAAAGGCATATTTACTTGGACGAATAATCGAATTGGTGCACCTAATATCTGTGTCAGGATGGATCTCATTTTCTAGTGCAGAGTTCTCTGCTAATGGAAAAAAATATTATTGTCTCCTCTAGTATTTTGCCTAAGCTTTCCTCGAACCATAAACCAATTTTGTTGCTGCTAGAAGAGGAAGAGGATCTCGGTCCCATTCTCTTCTGGTTCAGCCCTTTGTGGATTGAAATAGTTGGGTTTATGAACATTATTTCCGAGGCATGGGATCTTCCAGTATTTGGATCGTTGAACTTTGTGTGGGGGAGGAAACTCAAAAACACTAAAGTTGTGTTAAAGGAATGGATCAAACTCTCTCAATCAAGTCCAATCAGTGATAGGAAAGAGGCTTTGAAAATTTTGGAGGAAATCCAATCGGAAATGGAAGAATCATAACTTACCTCTTCCTTGTTGGAAAAAGAGCAACAAAATCAATTTAATTCCTATCGTGCTTTCATACAAGAAGAAGAATATTGGAAATTGAAGTCACGTAGCACATGGCTTAAAGTAGGAGATTGAAATACATCCATTTTTCACAAACAGTATAGAGCTAGGCTTTCTCAAAATCATATCTTGAAAATTACCTCTTTGTCTGGTGTTACAATTAAAGGCATTTCTCAAATTAAACAAGTTGTTGAAGTACATTTCCAGAACCTGTACAAAGAAGATGGATTCATTGATTCTGATTTAACTTCTAAATTTTTTACTAATATTCCCTATTTGGTGAGAGATGAGGAAAATGAAGAGTTAATGAAGCCATTTTTGGAGAAAGAGATCATAGATGTTATTTGGTCTATGGGGCTCGATAAATCCCCAGGCCCTGATGGTTTCTCTTTTCACTTTGACAGAGTTTGCTGGTCAATAATCAGGAAAGATTTACTTTGGATGATCAAAGCTTTCTAGATTAAATCCAAAGTGGGTGGATGCACCAACTCCACTTTCCTTGCTCTTATCCCTAAAGAAGTTAATCCTTCTTCTTTTGATCGATTCAGACCAATTTGACTTTGTAATGCTTCTTATAAAATTTTCTCTAAACTTTTAGCTAACGAGCTCAAAACCATGCTTATGAAGTTGATTTCACCTCTTCAAGGTGGGTTTGTAAAAGGGAGGCATATTCTCGACAATGTGATCCGAGTTCAGGAAACCATGCAATCCAATTTCCAAAGAAAGGAAAAGGGCATGCTAATTAAACTCGATATGGAAAATGCCTTTAACACGGTAAAGTTATCTTTTCTTTACTCAATTCTCTATTTTTTTGGTTTTTGCCCTGCTTTCATCAATTTGATAAAAGCTTGTATTGATAAGTCGTGGATAGCGCCACTAGTTAATGGCAGACTAGCAAACTTCTTTCAAGTTTCCAGGGGTCTTCCGCAGGGCTGCCCTCTCTCGCCTTTTCTGTACATTCTAATGGATGATGCTTTGAGTAGAAAGTTAACTGCGGGGAAAAATGAATGGATTATCCTGGGAATTCACCCAGCCAGTGGTGTTGAAGCTATCAACCATGCTCTTTTTGCAGATGACACCTTGCTTCTGGGCGAGGCTTCTCCCAAAATGGCAAGAGTTTTTGCATAAATCATACACCATTTTTGTATTATTTCAGGTGATCTTAATAAAAAACGTAAAAGTGTCGTGTATGGATGAAATGTAGATCAATCAGTTGTTGCAAACATCACCTAGATTTTAGTCTTTGAAGGATTTGCTAGTTGGGATAAGGTTAAGTATTTGGGACTCCCTTTAACCTTGGGAAAAAATAACACTTCTCTCTGGTTGGAAATTATTGGCAATATTAAAGCTAAGATTGCCTCGTGGGGTGTCCATTGGCTCACAAAGGTACGGAAGCTTACTTTGATCAAGTCAACTCTCTCAGCTCTTCCTATTTACCAATCTTCTCTTCTCCTGGCCCCTAAATCGATTATGGATCAAATTTCCAAACTAATCAGAGATTTCCTCTGGAGAGGGTGAAAAGGAAATCAGAACCGTATGCATTTGGTCAAATGGGAGGTTGCTAAAAGACCCATAGTAGAAGGTGGATTGCAAATCAGAGATCCGACATTGGTCAATTTAGCTATGGGAGGAAAAATGCTATGCCATCTCTTCTCAGATAAAAAGAACTCGGTCAATCAAATTTTCTTGAAGAAATATATTAAAGGAGGATCTCTCAGAAATACCCAGATGTCAAACTCTCCCAATGGCTATATTTCGTGGAATCTCTGTAGAAAAGGTCTTGACTTCTTCACCAAGCACCTCTATCGTATTCCAGGAAATGGCAGAAAAACGCTCATGTGGGATGATAAAATTAATGATTTTGTCTCTCTCAACTCTGATTTTTCCCTTGCTGAGATCAAACTCTGGTTGACGAATAAAGGCCTCTTAAGGCTTTCGGATCTAGTTTCCTGGGAAAGCCACCGTAACAGGGATGAGTGGGTTCTCCTAGACCTTCCTGAACGTGTCGATCCATCTCTGACAGTTCAAAAAAACTTGTTGTTGGAAAATATTTCTGGAAAAGCTCCCATTCATTCATCGTGTAAGGATGTGTGGGGTTGGGATCCCACTAGCTCCTAATCAGTCGCATGTGGCTTCCAGTCATTGCAAAAATCAATTGATCCCACTCACAATGCAACCTTCTGGAAATTATTATGGAATTCGCCCAGTCTGCCAAAAATCAATTTTTTTACGTGGACTCTTATGCACCAGAAAGTTTTAACAGGTGAGAACTTTTCAAAATGTGGCTTCTCTAGACCTTTTAGATGTTGTTTTGCCTTCAAGCTATTGAAACTGCAGCTCATCTCTTTGTTGGGTGCGATTTTACTCAGAAAGTATGGATTCACTTCTTGCGCGAGCTGCCTTGTCTCCATGTTCCTTCAATTTCTGAACCTATTAATTTGTTTAAGATCATGAAGTCAGGTATCTTGGTCTTCTTTCAACCAGTTTTGAATGGAGAAAAATATGGCTAGTGATTCTGAAATTTGTCTGGTAGAAAATTTGGTTAGCTAGAAATGATTCGGTTTTTAACAGCAAAGTCATAAAGCCAGAAATTATAGCGCTAAGAGCTAAGGCTCTTCTGTTGGAAGTAGTTGGAAATGTTCAAATTGACGCCATCAAACTTGAAGCTGAGTGTAAATGGCTTGGATCTCAGCTAGTGGACAAAATTCAGTTGGCTTTGGGAAGGATTGTTTTTAAATCAAGTTGGAAGGTCAAAACCTCAGAAGCAGAATTTTCAGATTGGTGGAAAAAGGAAAAAAAAGATTCAATCTTCTTTGATGGAGCATCAAAAGGAAATCCTGGGAAAGTTGGGGAAGGAGGTCTGATTTTCTGTCCAGGAGGAAGGCTTGAGACCAGTTTCAACAGGGGAGTTGGACATCTTACAAATAATCAAGCAGAGTTATTTGCACTTCTTAAAGTCTGTCAAATTGCAAAGGCAGCTAGCCATAATAACATTCAAATATTTGGAGACTCGGAAATTATAATCAATGTTCTAAAATTGACTTCAAAGTTCAATAATATTAGTTTGAATGTGTCAATGCAAAGATCGCACTTCATTTTGATTGATTTTGATTCTATCTCCTCCCATCACATTCTTCGTGACTTGAATAAGCTCGCAGATTTCAGAGCAAATCAATGTTGCCTTCTTCCTCCCAGAATGTTAAGCTTGAATGATGGTCCTAGTGTGATGCATCCTATTCCTTAATTTTGTAATAAGAAGACTTGTAATCATGGTGTTGTATATTCCGGAATATTTGTAATTGGTTGAAGGCCCATCAGTTCCTTATCAATAAATAATAATAAAAATATTAATCATTTTGGTTAAAAACAAAATAACAAGAGGAGGTGAAGCAATGGGAGAAGGTCAAGAACCATTGTATGGGCAACCGCAAGTGCAACCAAAGACACAAAAGAAAGTACAATTCAACATCCAAAGGGAAAAGGAAGTATTCTTGGACATGCGACAAGAATTCATTGACACAAATCAAGTGTCGACTTCAGGAAGGCCAATATTGGAGATGCTTGAAATATTTGATCAATTACTCCGAAACCAACCTACCAGAAAGGTTAGTAAACTAAAAGAATTATTTAAAAGTTGCTTAAAGATAATCCAAGATAAAGATGTAGTTGCAGAATTGATAGCTTTGATAGAAGGACCCCAAGAAGAGGTGCGACCAGAAAAAAGGGGTTAATCATATCAGGAAAAGACTGAACACTAGTCGCAAACTAAGGATGACTGCACAAATAGGAGACTATGATATGGATTATATTATAGTGGACTTGGGATCCAATGTCAACACTAGACAAACATGGGAGAGCATGGAAAATCCGAGACTCGTATGGTCTCTTGTCCAACTCTGATTAGCGAATCAGGTTAAGGTTTTATCTATTGGTTGACTGACTCAAGTGCCTGTTGAAACAGAAGGCCTGAAAACTTATGTTGATTTCAAAGTGATAGGCATTGTGTACGATACAAATCCATACCCCACACTTCTAAGGATTGACTTGGCAATTGATAAACAAACAATTATAAATTTTAAGAAAAGAATCTTAACATTTGAAGATTCATATATATGAGTGGTCGCACCAATTGAACCGTTGGAAGGACAAAGATATGTCGAACAAGTGAATAATGAAGGACAAGGAGAATATCTGGATCAGATTTATAACATCATGTCTACAAGGGATGATTATGTAAACCCCATGACGAACGAATATCTTAGTTGGCAAAGTGTTAATTCATGTATATCAAATTCTAGAGAAGCCTTGGAAAACTAGCAGAACCAATTGGATGAAGTATCGATGAGAAGATGCACAAGAATTACACTATTTGTGTGATGGGCAGGTAGTGATGCAAGTGAGCTACCCACATATGAAGGCTTACCTAACATGGCTTATTTTCTAACAGAATTTGAAGACAAAGTTACAGAACATCAGCGCTTATCCGCTGTGGACTTTGCACTAAAAGATACACCTGCCAGATGGTGGGTCACACATAAACAATCTATCTCATACTCTCCTTAATGCCGAAAATTGATGGAGATACGATTTGGAGAGAATATCAGTTATACTGGTTAGAAGTACACAGGATTGGTTAGTCATGTTGAGCACATTGAATATTGTCGTGCGATATGGGAGGCATGCCCGCGATAGGAATGGGTTCATAATTTTGTACATACATTGGATATGATGCCAAGGAAATGGTACATGTCAAATGAGCTTCAACGAGGGACTCTTGAATGGGATGAGCTAGCTGCTAGATTTACACACACATCCGAGTTTGTCGATGACCACCCTTCGATTGATGTTGCGTTGCAAGTGATCAAGACGAATATATTGGAAGATATCCTTATGTTGACGTCAAACTTTAATCATAGCAACAAGATAATCCAACACTATATGGAGTGGTATAATGTGACAGGTGGGCCTAATGATGATGACTCACAAGACACGGACATCCCAAAATCTTAAGGTACTCGCATGGTGGAGGGACTTGTTATTTTAAGTAACCAGTTCCTTAATCCATTAAAAACCAAGAAAGTAAACATTGGATCTCCAAAGAATCTCAAGTTCGCCAACATCGAGGATTATTGGATCTCCAGAGAATACATTGTACCCAGTTTAAGGATTGTTGCAATCACGAAAATGACTGATAGTGGTGCTATCGAAGAAATATTATCACAGCTTATGTAGCTAGAGGAATAACATTTTGCGATAGGTTATCACCAAAATGTTGAAAAGAAACAACACAAAGTATGGCATGACCGACACATTAAGAATAAGCAATTTCAGGTCAAAGGATTTGTCATCCTCTATGATAGTAAGTTCTTAAGGCATCCTGGCAAGGTGAAAGCACATTGGTCGGGGCCTTATGTTGTCATCAAAACCACTAAAGGAGGTGCGATACAACTGGAAAAAATAGATAAAACACCTCTCAAAGGATTGGTGAACGGAGGTCGGCTAAAGCCTTACCAAGATAGCCACAACCTCGTCGATTGAAAGAAAAAAAGACAAAAATATGCATATTTATGAATATTTCTCTTTTGTGTCGCAAACAATGTGTTAGTTGAGGAAAAAGAAAAGTGTTCATAGAATATCTAGCTATCGCAGAAGTGGCGCACACTCTTCATCTGTCGTAGGAAGAAATGACCTGTCACATGAGGGAATTTGGTTCGTCGTAAGAACGACCTAGTGATATGTCGATGCCCATCCCACCAGTTAAGACTCAAGTGTTGGGCGAAGCACTCAACTTGGGGGCAATAGAGCTAAATGCCATGGCTAAAAGCTTGGGCCATGTCACTATAGATTTCTCTTCACTGTCGATGTACAAATTATATGCCATTCAGAATGTCGCAGTAGTAGAAATGAAGGTCAAAGAAGGCCCATTAGTCAAGCAAGTTGGAGCATCAAACAAGATTGTTCATAAGATGAAGAAAATAGTCAAAGAAGTAGAGCATAAAGCTAAGACCTGGGAGGAAAATAGGCACCGGCTCGACACAGTCATAACACTTGCTTGCAACAATTTTACTGATGAAGGCATTACCAATGAGATGTTTGCGGAAGCCAAAGTGTTTCGACTTGAGAAGATTGCGTAGAACCTTTGCAAGAAAGTCACAGAGTTGGAATCATAGGTGACACCTAGTACACCTCCAAAAGCACTGAAAGAGAGAATAAATGTAACCGCGGATGTTGCAAAGAGAATAGAAGAGGTGGAGGCACTTTGTGCCAAAGCAATCAAGCAAGTTTCTTAGACATGGGAAGCTTTGATTAACGATGAGGAGCTAGAAAAAGTTGCAAAACAGTTGGGCACTGCTAAGACAGAGGTGAACCAATTGAAGAATGATATGAAGAAACTACCATTAGTAGAGAAAATGGCAAATTCTGTTGACATGAAGAGGCTACAACAACAAGTCACAACATTGCGAACACATCAGCAAAAGAGGATTGACAGGGTTACCAAATTTCAAGCAGAAGTAGAGAAAACTACAGGTAAAATTCAACCTATACACTAAAAAGTGTGAGAAGAAGTAGAGTAAGCAATACTTATAACTCCGGAACACATCAGTTTCGAACTTGTCGAAAATTTGAAGAAGACGGAAACAGAAGTACGGGGGGAGACCGAGCGCATAGTGAAAATATTTCAGTCTTTTCAAAGTAAAGTTGTAACAATGGAGGTCTTAGAGTAATGTGGCTTAGGATGAGCCACAAGTGAGTGTTGGGGAGCTATTGGCCCTAGGACAATTTAGGAAGAATTCAACTAGAATTCTACTCGAGAAGATAAAGAATCCGATCAAAAGACAAAAGAGAAGAGAGAAGAGAAGATGGAGAAGAAGATGTGACATAAGAGAAGTTGCAATGGAAGAGTAGCCACGATAGAAGGATTGGCGATAAGAGAAGTCATGACGAAAGAAACCGCGACAAAAGAAGAGAAAAGCAATGAAAAAGACAGCTCAACTGATCATGGGTAAGGAGTTAGTTAGAATAAAACACGCTTTTGATAATAAAGCATCATTGTATTTTGGACCGATAGTGCCTATTGTCAGTGTAACTGAATGTACGAGAATAGAAATGGCAGTGAAAGATTCGATTGATTAGGAAAGGTAGAAGCTTATTAAAGGGAGAATCTAAGCTGTATGCAGGGCTGATGTTGGTCATTGATTGTTTATTAGAGAAGAGAAGCAAAGAGTCGATTACCTAAAGGAAGGATCAAGGCAATGTGCAGATCGAAAAAGGAATGAAGGAGAGAGGCAATAACTAGACTTAAAACTTGAGAGCATGTGAGCAGAGAAGTCTATCTGGATTGTAAAGCATAAATAGAAAAGAGTTTGCAAGCTGAGTGCGCAGACAAAAGGTGCTAATATATTTCTCATGCTAAATAAAGAGTGCCTTTGTGGTGTTTCCCAAATGGGTTTCCACGTTGATTGTTGTCTCTATGTATCATTGATTAACATGCTTATGTATGTTTCATGTATGTTATAAGTAAGTAAATATGAATGTGTCACTCTGCATTTGTTTATGAAGAATCCCTCATATGTGTTTGTTGCATTACTTATTGAATGAATATGTAATAAGGCTATTATGTTGATTATTATGATATGTGTCGACTGGTAATTAAACTAGTGTCTTGAATGAAAAGACAAGGGATAAAAAGTATAAACCATGGCTTTGGTTGAGCGCTATGATAAGGTACAATAAGAGTAGAAATCTCCACCTAATTGCATAAACCTAGTTCTGGCAGTTCCCTGTTAGGATATCTCGGGTGAGACTGCATCTGCATTGTAGGTGCTGCCGGCTGATCCCTACTCTGTTGGGTGTATATCTGGGTCTTTGCTGATGACCGAGGATCTGAACCTGGGTCAATTGGAGGAGAAAGCCAACAAGTTGGTTAAAATTGCTTGAATTAGCTTGCTTCCCGTGAATGTGAAGGTACAAATACAATGTTATTATGAGTTTGGTAATGATAAAATAAAATCATCATTACGGATCCAATGAGAATTAAATAATTCATAGATGATAGATGTTCAACAAGAGCATTCGCACATGAATCACACCAATGAGAGAGTGGTCACTAACACACATATGCATGTATGCTAAGATTAGGTTTTTCACAAAGGAGACATACATGTAACAACATAAACCCTTGTCATTGTTATGTGATAGCATGAATCTTAGTTTGATGTTAAGAGATTCCAAACATTTATGAAATATATTGTGTGTGTTATATCAATGAAACACTATGGTTTTTTTTTGCTTTTTTGCTTTTTATTTTTATTTTTATTTTTATTTTCTGGTAGAAAAAAACTATACTTTTTTTGTATTAAAAAGTATATGGGTGTATAACAAAAGTATCAACACCAAAAACGATGGTGGCCTCCCTGAAAATACAGTCCATAAATGGACAGGGAGTATCAACAAACATAACAACGACTGAAACAAGCATCCATAATAAAATGCCAAAACCAAACTATAATAGACAATAAAAACATAAGGAGGCCATATGGACATCTACCAGAAGAGGAAAAGATAAAACCTTACAAATGAAGCTAAGCCACCACGACTCACATCACATACCATAAGACATGAAAAAAATAACTCTTGTTTGCAAGGACCCAAAACTGTCCAAGCTGGAAAGGTTCAGAGAGGTGTGAGCAAAAATAAAATAAGAGCTATATAATTTTGCCAAAAAGAAAAATTATCCCGCTGCTAACCAAAACCCACAGCAGGTAGTAGTAAACCATGAATCTTTGATCCAATTATAAGAGCTCTGAGACCTGCTATTCAATGTTGGTAATCCTATAATAATTCATATGGACAAAAACTCCAAAACATTTAAAGACACCCAAACATTAAATAGTTTTTCCAAATATTAATGAGATTTTTTTTTTTTTTGCTAGAATCTCCATGACCTAGGGGCATATAGCCCTCAAAATCACTCGAGGATCGCACTCGGCCTGGGCCACACCAACCCTCAATTGGTTGGATTTTGGGTTGTTAGGATTAATTAATCCTCCCTCTTACCACTTAGTCTATTTTGTCTATTTTCCTAGCTTAGAAGGTCTTCATCACTTCACTAGTGCATGGGGGACACACCTAGGGGCCACCTACCACTTATTGCACCTCTTTTCATGAGTTTAAGAGTCCCAGGGACCAATCCCTATAATTTAAGAACCCACTATGAGTGCACTAGCAGTCTCCTTCAGTTGACCTTGGTAGGTATTCAATTATGCTTTGATTACCATCAGTTAGTTCACTCTCAGTCATCCTAGCATCAATTTGCATGATTTAAGGGAGTGTGGGCAGATTTGTTCACCTATCCTCTTCAGTTAACTGATTGTAGACTGAATCAGTGATCCAAAGTTGCATTAGTGAGCTCTAGTGGTGATTTTCCCACACGGAGTTAGCACCAGAGTCAGTTTGACCTGGTGAATTCGAATACTCTCCAAGGCATTCAAACTCTTCCTATTGTATGACTATTGAATTACATAGACATCAATGATAATCAATGTAATGATATTCCGACCATTTTTTTCCTCATGTGTGTGTAATTTCTGCCACAAATCTATTGATCAATTTAAATTGAATTGTTAATTCTTCTGCGGCCTTTTTTTCAAATTGCTTTCATAAAGGCCCGAGGATCCGTGCTTCACTAAAATTAGCATGGGTGTCTCATCCCAACTAGCTCACCTCTAAGGATAATTGACCCCAGGTCCCCTCGATGATGAGACCCACACATTAACCAAATGAGCTAGCGAGAATTGACAATAAGATTTTTATTTAATTTAAATAATAATTTAGTATTTTATTTTCTTGTATAGATTAAGAATGCTTGATTAAAAAGTGATAAAATAAAATTGTTACATATTTTTCAATGCAACATTTTTTTTACGACACTCTTTGCTCCTTCAATAGCAATTGCTAGTTTATTATTCCTTGCGAAGGGAGGGATATACCAATCGATGATTAGTCAAAGCGCATTGACTTGTATTAGTTTGCATTTTCACACAATTTTTTTGCAAAGTTTTGTAAAGATTGTAGAGTTTTATTATTGAATATTTTTTTTTTTGAAAATTAAAATAAATATATTAATTTTTTTTAATTCAATAATTCTATTTTTTATTGAACTAGTACACTTATGATGGGACATAGTTCCCTGCATAAGTGCTTTCAATTTTTATAATTTAAAAATAAATTAAATCTATTTATAAAACAATTATTTTTATAGCAACACCTATCCTATCCTACAAGTATAGTACACCACCTGTCAAATGTCCTTTCTTGTACCAATAATCCATAAAAATAGCTTTGAAGATCAGTTTTTTAGATGGTGTCATTGGCGTTATGGGTTATTACAATGAGTTTGCAAAATGCAACAACAAGCAGGTAGTGGTCATTTTTTACAAGCACTGCCATCCTCTAAATCGACCACATCTTGGAGTTCAGGTTATATGTTTTTTGTTTTTTTTTTAAAACCTGTGCATTCAACTACTAAAGTATTAGTGTTTCCAACAACATTGTGAGGTAATATTGGTTTTATATTTTGGATCTCTGTGGAGCCTTTTGGATTGGGCTTTTGGTGCTCAAAGTCAGTGCTTAATGCACATAATTGAAATATGACCTTTCAGGTCGCCGTCTAATTCAACGATGAATTTAATTGACATTGCTTATGTCAAATATAATATCACTTATTTTTCTTTATTTTGATAGTGTTATCATATTGCATATTATTATGTTTGGACAGTGAATTTGCAATAACGTCCTCATCATTAGAAAGTATGCATGGTGGATTTGTGATATATTATCATTCACTTGGCAATAGCTAACCAATTTGTAAGTAACACCCTCTTGTGTGCAAACCACATCCCTAGATTGCATTTGTTTGAGGTCATCTGTTTCCGTTCTTAACCATCCTTAACCATTTCATCGGATGTACAAAGGTTATGCTCTAAGAGGGTTAATGGAGCTTGCTCCAAGAATTCATGTTCTTGGTTTGTAGTCTCATTGTTAAAAATGTAGAAAAAGATCCCTAGATTTCCTGGTCAAGATAAAAGTAAAGCCGTGCCAATTGGCATGCTCCATTGAATTATTCAACATCTCTTACCAATGAAGCATTATTGGCGAAACTTATTTAGCCGTGGGAGTTCTCACTTCTCCCAAGGCAAGTGCGGGAGGGTCGTCCGATGAGAACATCAAACAACCCTCCTGCACTTGCCTCAGGAAAAGTGATAAATGCCATGGGTAAATAAGTTTTGTCAACACTACCTATTTGAAATTGGAACATAATACTTACTAAAGATATAACTCATCGGTTGTTGAGACTAATCACCTTATATAATCTTGAATTGGAGCACTAAGAGACATCCAATCGTATTAGGATACAGTTTCCACGGGATCGATCCCAAGGGAGAGTGAAATTCCTTTGAATTGTGAATCTTTATAGAACTTCATAGGCTACCACAGTATCTATGCACTCCCTTTGTCGAGCAATCTAGAGTCCACACTCTCAAATTTGATCTACTTCTAAATAGTTATTTCTTTCAAATCAAGTGTTTTCATTCGATAACAACAAGCTATCAACAATGCTCTCTTTCTTTTAAATTGAATTGTTCATATTGTACCATATGGATCAACCATGAAAATCTGGCAAAACCATTGATGGAAACATTGATCTCCTATTTCCATGTCAAAATGTAATTCTTGTGCATTATCTTGCCAATATCTTTGTCATACAATAACAATGATCCTCTAAAAATATATTTGAAATAACTTCAATACTAACTCCAAGAAAAGTCACCATCGAAACCATACAAAAGTTGAAACGTCCAACCAATATTATGAGATGAGACCATCTGAGGATTCTTTGATATGCTTATAACCCAGATCAAGATCTATGCCCACTTTCGAGAGAGTCAACTTTGATATGTGTTCAACTCCTTATACACATGAGTACAAGTAATATGGAAGAAATGGAATCCTCATTAAGATTTCCATGTCCTCGTATGACTAATGAATCTCAGTCTTGCTTTGTGTATAACCATCTCTTAGTATTATGCGAAGTGATGAACTTAAGGAATTAGTCAAGTCTTAAGTTTTTAGCTAAAAAGCTTTCAGTCTTTTTAGGTTTGACTTCTCAACATTTGTTGATCTAGTCCACTATTGAACCTAAAAATAGTTATTAAGCTCCTGATTGGTCATTGGCTACCCCCATCCTTTCCACTTTGTGTATAAATATCATGCCCCGATTGTATATTATCGAAATTGGGATGTTCCTTGTTATGTTTCAAATACCAGATTAACATAACATTCTAAACAATTTGTTAATATGATTGGAATCATAGGCACATGCAGGGAGATTATGAATACTTTTCAATTTTTTATTTATTGAAGATTAATCATGTAGACCGCAACTGGCATGTTGGTGCTTAATTGCTTCATTTCAATAGTAGTGCTAGTACCGAATGAAGGTCTTGTCCATGCAAGTAGAACCCTCAGAGAGAAATAGTATAGCGGAATGATGGTGTTATGCATTGGAGGCTTAACCTTTAACACACTGAATGAGACGAACGAGAACAAAAATAACTAGTGACGTAAATAACTATACCTCTCAAAAGGATCTAGGTACAAAATTTTCTTGTTGTTTGTTGTTTTTTCATAATCGGTGGATCTAGGAGGGGTACAACTGCTACTTTGGGATCCCCTCTTAGTTTAAAAAATCGAGGGGAGAAGGCCACAATCATAGCATTGTTGCACTTGGAAATTCCACATGCCTATTAGCCTTTTGGAAACCCTAACCTGAGACACCTTGGTTAGCCCTTTTTTTCCATATTTTGGAGGGATGGCACCTTTACCCTATTTGCACAGAGCGCCGACAGTGCCTTCGACAGTGGTGCAAGCAGCGCTGACCAGCCTTTTCTTTGGAAATAAATTAGGTCGGCGTCTTTACCTCTTTTGCTTAGTGCATCGATAGGCCAAAAAGGGGAAAAAAGAAGGTTTTGGAAGCTTCCGTGCAAAATCCTCCATGGAGTCAGTTCCTATTTGCTTGGGAGAGGTGGCATTCGCCTCCCTTACCTATTAGGATCACCTCCTATCCATTCCCAAGTCAATCTCATGTGTTTTGGGCCTATAAATGAAGCCTTCATGATGTGAGTGAGAGAGGCCAAAATAAAGTATCCTTATGCTGTTGGATTGAAGTTTGAGTTAGAGGCAAAGTAGAGTTGGCTTGCATGTGAAGAGATGTTCATAGTTGTGGAGGATTTTAAATTTATTGTAGAGTTTGAAGCCATCGACATCAAGGCTTGGTTGTAACTTTATCCTCTTATTTTTAATACAAAAGTGTTCCCCTTTCCTATATTTGATGTGTTGTTAATCTTAATTAAGTATTATCAGATGCCTTGATCACTGATATAAGTAATTAATTTATCATGATGCTCTCATCTTGTTTGTTTGTCTTTTGATCTGCTTTGCAGGTATTGAACCATTACAAGAGATTTTGGAGTAAAGACAAAGAGATATAGGTTTGAGGTATATTTTATTTCATGTTGTTTAAATTGATTACTTAAGGAAAGGATATATTGTTGTGTCTTTTTATTTTGTGCTTGTAGCCATGTCCTACCTCTTACATTAGTCATCCATGGATCTACAGTGTATTGTTGGTAGCCATGACATGGTCATCATCATGGATCTACAGTGTATTGGTCTGCAACCATGATTGAGTTGGGTAAGTCAGCTACTGATCCTATGTCAATTATGAGAACATCTCTCATTGCCTCTATATTAGATGGATATCTTGCAAACTATTTCACCTATCACTTCCTTCTAGCTTCATACTTTGGGGGGCATCCTGTTGCACCTAGAAATTCCACATGCCAGTTAGCCTTTCAGAAACCCTAACCTGAGACACCTTGGCTAGCCCTTTTCCCATATTTTGGAGAGACGACGCCTTTACCGTGTTTGCACAGAGTGTCGACGGTGCCTTCGACAGTAGAGCAAGGAGCATCGACCAGCCTTTTCTTTGGAAATAAATTAGGTCAACGCCTTTACCTCTTATCCTCAGTGCGCCATTAGGCAAAAAGGGGGAAAAAAGAAGGTTCTGGAAGCTTTCATGCAGAAGCCTCCATGGAGTCAATTCCTATTTGTGTGGGAGAGGTGGCATTCACCTCCCTTACCTGTTGGGATCAACTCGTATCAATTCCCAAGTCAATCTAATGTGTTTTGGGCCTATAAATGAAGCCCTCATGATGTGAGTGAGAGAGGCCAAAATAAAGTATCCTTATGCTGTTGGATTAAAGTCTGAGTTAGAGGCAAAGTAGAGTTGGCTTGCATGTGAAGAGATGTTCATAGTTGTCGAGGATTGTAGATTTCTTGTAGAGGTTGAAGCCATCAACATCAAGGCTTGGTTGTAACTTTATCCTTTTATTTTTAATACAAAAGTGTTCCCCTTTCCTATATTCGATGTGTTGTTAATCTTAGTTAAATATTATCAGATTCCTTGATCATTGATATAAGTAATTAATCTATCATGATGCTCTCATCTTGTTTGTTTGTCTTTTGATCTATTTTGCAGGTATTTAACCATTGCAAGGGCTTTTGGAGCAAAGACAAAGAGATATAGGTTTGAGGTATATTTTATTTCATGTTGTTTAAATTGATTACTTAAGGAAAGGATATATTGTTGTGTCTTTTTGTTATGTGCTTGTGACTTACAAGGTAGAGGAACAAACGGTGTCCGCACCGATTGCATAATTCCTAATAACAAGCGCTGAAGGACATAATCTGCCAAGTAAATGCACTCAATCCATTGGTGAATCTGACAAACAAAGATGAATGTAGAAATGGTAGGTAATAAATAATGGCAAGTTGTTGGACAATCATTTACACTCACCCAATTGCAATCACCAAGAAAATCACAAGTGTAAGTTCAATAGTTCGTTATCTTTCGAAGGTAGTTTCTATTAACAACTGCCTCGATGCGATGACAGTCGAGTTGAGTCTAACATTTGAGCGTGAGTGGTGTGAGGATCGTAGTCGTAAGTCTGGTGAGGCTCATCTGTGCAAGGGTGAGTTCAGATCTGTAGGAAGCAAGCATGCATGTTGCTCCTGGCTGCGTTTGCAGTTTGGGTCTTCTCCAGCTCATTTTTGCATATCGGGTTTTTTGACTAGGTGCTTGAGGGAAGATTCGACGGTGGCTTGATCATATTAGATCCGGTCGGGTCTGATCTTGTCTTGTGCTCATGGATCCTTCGGATCCCACTCTAGAGGAGAGAAGATGCCTCTTAGAGGATGTCGATAAGGCCTTGGTTGACTCCTCGCCTCCTCTAGTCTCCAAAGTTCAGGCTTCAAGCTTTGTGAGGCGGGAGGCAGCTCCTTGCATTCAGATCATTTCGGTTACTTCAAGAATGAAGGCTCTTGCCCCGAGTGAGAAGGCTCTAATAGACCAGTTCACTGGGATTTGGCCTTCTCCGAAAATCATGGAATACTAGATCTCGAAGAACTGGATGCCTTTGATCTCCGGAGGCCTACAACACTGCTACTACAGAAAAAAGGGTATTTTGTTTTCTTGTTTGAGAACAAAGATGATAGGTATCTCATATTTAGAAGTGGGCCTTACTTCATGGGGCCAAGAGACATGTATCTAAACCATTGGAATTTATCATTTGACCCTGAAAAGGACGTCCCCTCAGTAGTGCCGGTGTGGGTTCGTCTTCCTCATCTTCCTTTGCACTATTGATGACGAGGCCCTTCAAGCCATTGGAAATACCCTTGGTAAATACATTGACAAGGCTGAGCCAAAGGGGCCATTATTCTCATGCGCAAGGGTATGTGTGGAGATTGATTTAGAGAAAGGCTTACCGAAAGAAGTGAACCTGTTCATGGATGGTTGGGAATATCTGCAGAAGGTTGATTATGAGCAGCTTTCATTCAAGTGCAGAAAGTGCTATGAATATGGTCACTTTGTCAAAAGTTACATTAAAGATGTGATAGAGAATCCAGGGAAAATCCAAGAATAAGGTTGGTAGCAAGTGAATAGAGGGAAGAAGGCGCTAAATAATTCTCCCAATGATAACAATGATCTAAGAAAAACTAAGGAGAATGTTACAAGCGCTAAGGAAATGATTATCATAAATCCATTCATGGCTCTTCAAGTAGAAGAGGGAGAAATCCTCGTAGAAGATAGCACTCTGGAGGGTGAAGAACCGGAAAAAGGTGGAGATCCGGAACCAAGCGTGCTTCCAAATGCCAGTGAAGATGGGACATAGAAAACCCTTGCAAGATCTTCCTCCCCAGGTGGATATTGGGTAGCAATGGTTAACAAAAGCAGACCTAATCCGAGGGTAGAGTCCCCAGGCCATTCCTCTTCACAAGGATCACAATAAATTCCAGATCAAGCCCCCCTACCATCCACAAGGGGAAGAAAAACACATAGACACCATAGGGAACAGAAAGTAGAAAGATAACTCAAGCTCGGAAGACAGATGAGTATCGAGGAAACTAAGCTTCTAGAAAACACCAGAAGTGTCGGAGGATCAAGGGCAGATAGCAGGTCTCGAGCAGGACCTCAATTGTCAAAGAAATAATGATATTTGTCTCTTGGAATTACAGAGGCTTGGGGAGCCCAAGCAAAGTGGAAGCAATTAAAAATATGATCAAATATGAGAAACCAGACGTTATGATGATCCAAGAGACAAAGATGGTCGAAGACGGGGTAATGGCCCTATCTCGGCTACACTGGCAAAATTATCAAGGGAAATCCATAAGCTCCAAAGGAGCTTCTGGAGGAAACACCACCTTTTATAATTAAGAAAAATATGCAATGAATTTAGTAATGGAAACCAATCATCGGCTTCTCACTGAGTTGCTTTGTAGAGAAAAACTAGAGTCAATTATTGTTTGCAATGTATACAGGCCAACGCATTACAGGGATAAGTTGATCTTTTGGGAAGCTCTCAATTCGTTAAGAGAGATCTTGCAAGGAAAAGACATTATTCTTGCTGGGGACTTCAACGCCATCAAATCCCAGACGGAGAAGAGGGGAGGCTTGATCATAAGGGACCCCTTTGGAGAAAAAAATGGAATATTTGGATCTTTTGGATCCTCCTCTCAAGAATGGGAAATATACCTGGAGCAACAAAAGAATGGGCCTAGCCATATTGTTGCCAGACTTGACAGGTTTTTGTTTAGCTCCTCCTTCTTGCAAAGGGACTCGATCTCGACCTCTCTAGTCCTTCCTTCAACATCTTCCAATCACAAACCAATTTACTTGTCCCTAACTCTCTCTGAAAAGCTGGGCCCTATCCCTTTTCGTTTTAATCCCCTTTGGTTGCAAGATTCCAAGGCTATGGAAATCATTCAAGAGGCTTGGAATACTAAGATCCATGGCTCTTCTAGCTATATATTGGAGTCAAAGTTAAGAGAAACTCACCTTGCTCTAAAAAAACCGGGCTAAACATTCTTTCAAAGGGCCTACTTTCCAAAAAAAACAAATTCAAGATGATCTCGTTACTTTCCATAAAAGAATGGAAGATGAAGAAGTGACTCTGCTCGCTCTAAATTAGGAAAAATAGTTGAATATGAGAATGTTAAGGGTTGTCATGCAGGAGGAGGAAGAATTGAGGTTGAAATCTAGACAATTGTGCCTAAAAGGGAGAGATAGCAATACAGGTTATTTCCATAAGCAATCTAAAGCAAGATTAAGCTTCAATATTATAAAAGAGCTATATGATAGCAATGGAAATAAAGCTGAAGGGAATGGGGCAATCAAGAGGCATATTGTTCAGCATTTCAGAAATCTCTATACATACAGAGATGAGACATATCCCATCTCTCAAG
Source organism: Pseudotsuga menziesii (assembly GCA_001517045.1). Classification (NCBI taxonomy): domain Eukaryota; kingdom Viridiplantae; phylum Streptophyta; class Pinopsida; order Pinales; family Pinaceae; genus Pseudotsuga; species Pseudotsuga menziesii. The sequence goes on along the minus strand of LPNX010683888.1, from coordinate 113,197 downwards.
ATAACCTTCTGTCGGTTATCCTTTCTAAAATCTCTGATGATGAGAACGAGGAACTTGTGAGGCCAATCTTGGAGCAGGAGATTAGAAATGAAATTTGGACTCTGCAGCTTGACAGGGTGTCGGATCCCGATGGGTTCACAATCAACTTTTACAGTGTTGTGTGGGACATCATTAAGGTAGATCTGAGAAGGATGCTCAACTAGACGAGGAAAAAAGACAAAATTGGTGGGGCAACCAACTCATCATTACTGTCTTTGATTCCGAAGGAAAAAAGTCCTAACTCTTTAGACAGATTCAAACCAATCTCTCTTTGCAACACTTCTTACAAGATTCTCACTAAAATTCTAGCTACTAGAATGAAGAATCTCATGAAGCATATTATTTCAGAATGTTAAGGGGGATTTGTAAATGGGAGGCAAATTCTAGACAACATCAGCATTAAGAAGCCATCCATTCTAGCATGGAAAGGAATCAACAAGGTATGGCTATCAAGCTTGATATGGCTAATGCATTTGATAGGGTTAACCATTTTTTTCTTTTTGAAGTTATGTCCAGGTTTGGCTTCTCAAATAAGTTTATTAGATGGATCAAAGCCTGCATTAAAAGTCTGTGGATTGCTCCGTTAATGTCTTCCAAAAATTAATGTCTTTTACTGGATTTTAGCACACTACAAAATTATAACTGCTGAGAATTTGAAAAAAAGAGGGATTCAAGGGCCTTCGCGCTGTGTTTTGTGTAAAGAGGAAAAAGAGACCATTAACCATCTTTTCCTAGAATGTGAATTTTCCATAGAAGTTTGGTCTCTGGCTGTACATGAGTTGCAATCAAACTTGATTCTCCCAACAAACTGGAATGATCTCTTTGCATGTTGGAAAGACTATTACCATGGTTCTCTTCATCAAAAGCCGGATCTCACAGGAGCCTCCTAAATACCTCTGCTGGAAGATCTGGGTTACCATAAACAAATAACTGTTTGAAGGGGTTGTCTCCAAGCTAAGGAAAGTAGTGCTTGCTGCAAAATCTCTGTGGGTGGAAGCCTTAGTAACGAGGGGGATGAAGAATATCAATAATGAGCCTCTGAATTATGAGGAAAGAGTGTGGGTAAGTGACTTTCTTCAACCTGTTACCAATAGCTGGCATACGACAGCCAAAAGACCCAACTGTTTAAATTGGAAGCTGAGGATGAGCGAAAAAGGTTTTGCTAATTAGAGACTAAACCTAGGTTGTAACTCCCTTCTATTTGATGGGGCCTCTAAAGGAAATTCAGGGCTGGTTGGGGTAGGTGGAGTTATTTTTTTATCCTGGAGGGAACAAGCAGAAGGACTATGCCTGGGGCTTGGGCAAGAAATCTGACAATGGGGCTGAGTGGCTTGCTCTACTCAAAGGGTTGGAGATTGCAAACAGTTGCGAAATGGTGGAGATAATAGTTTATGGCGATTCACTCATGGTCATAAGGGAAGCAAGACTGTTGTATAAGAAGATCGAGAACCCGATAATCAAAATGCATCACATCCTTATCTATCTTGGAAGGGAGTTCACATCTATAAATTTCTTTCGTATCTTGAGAACAAACAATAAGCAGGTTGATTTAATGGCTAATAGAAGAGTTTTATTAGATTATGGAGAGCTTGTCTGTAATGAAGAAAGGAAAGGTATAAGCTGGATCCCCTAAACTGGTTTTTACCATCATAATAGATCAATCTAAAACTTCATTTTGCAGGTATGTATTACATAGAAAACGAAAGGCTTACCTAGTCCGAAATTCTTTTGACAATACAGATACTCGGTTTTTTCACCATAGGCTCTCAGCTGCTGGCAATTTCAAAGTGGTTCAATAGAAACTCTGCTGCTCTTGTAAACTGTCCACAACCTCCCACATGTAGTGGAAGTCTTCTTGTCATCACTGACTCTCTGTTGCTGGTAGTATTTAAGTGTTGCAATTGCAACTCTGCCATTCCTGTAATCTGGCTTCCTCAGCCACTCCTATGTAGAGGAAGAAATCATAACTATTCAAATTTGACTCTCTTCACATATGCATGTAAGAAGGGCAATCAAGACAATTTGGTGACTGGTTATGATATCTGCAATGTGTCATCCCTGAGTACAAAGGTAGGGCTCGTTTTTGGTGATCATTCTTGTTATCGGTGGTCACTTGTGAGGTCGAAGGGACAAGAGAAGGGAAATTGGATACTGGAGCATGTGGAGCTGCGTTGTCAACATTTTAAATTTCAAATTTTTCAATACCAAGCAAGTGGCAAAAGATTGTGAAAATAGCATCGGGCATCTTGGGGATATTGGAGATTGTGAAAATAGCAGGTGGCTTAGTTTTAATCTCTCTTATAAGCTTTTATAATGTATTGTTTTTGTATACTGCTTCTTGATAAATTTGAAAGAAGGTATAGCTTTCATAGAGTAGGGTTCTTTCAAGATAGCTACAAATACGAGAAAGATGAGCAAGGAGTTTTGGATGCTGCCCTCCCGTGGGAGCAATCTACTTTTTGTGTGTTGTAACCTCGTTTCCTCTTTTTTATATACAAATTCTCAACCGTTTCTGTAAAAAAAAAAATTGTTATCTTTCGATGTTTGTCAGGGATAGATGGCTTGAGCGAGGGATATCTATCTTTTCCATATATCAGTGGACATCACACAAGTGGATTCCCCTTCATCTATGACACATCGATGTATGACCAAATTATTTATGAGGAGAGGAACTTGGAAAGCAGTGGAAAAAGGGACACAAGGTTCTGCTCAATCTAAATCAAAGGTCCCAGAGCTAGTAGACTGTTACCACCAATAATATATATATATATTGTGGTTCACCTATCCCTCGGTGGGGCTTGTTACATCCACATGAACAACATATAGTGGGGCCACCTGAAGGGGCCTCGCCCATTCGCTTTGATTACAAAGCTAACCCGATGTGGACATCAAGTGAAGCCCTTATATAATGATGTATAGCCTACCGAGGATTTGACCCCTAGTCCTTCTGCTCACAACTTACAACACTCGACCACTTGAGCTAGCCCACCCGACTATATATATATATGACTCAACCCTTAACAAGTCACAACTTATGTCTTTGTGCTCTCACTCGTTGCCACACGTTGTATTCGGTGGCTTAACCTTTAGCATGACACAAGCTATGGTTTTGTGCCCGACATGTTGTCACTTGTGTTCTAATGGTTCCACCAATACTTTATTGGCAAGGAATTAGCTGCCTTGCAACTTTTGTTCTTGTTAATTTAAAAAACGAAAATAAAAAATCCTCCCCATAAAATTGCTTAACAGCTCCAACTCTTATTTTTAAATGGTGGTTCACCTTTTGTTCGAGGGATACATCCATCGAGAAATATCCCAACATGTGTTTTTCCAGAGAATAGGTGTGGCCAAATTTACATAATCCACTCAAATCATAACATTACATAGTGACTCAACAAGAGCATCATGTCACTTACAAAAATTGAACCTAAGTAGAGACACTATCGGTCATTCATAACACTATCAACTCTTATTTATTATATACATAATAATTATTAATAAAAAAAATAAAAGCCAAATATTCTTTTAGAAAAGCTAATGGTGTTAAAAGCACGGAAAACATATAAAAACATTTGAAAGCGTTAAGAATATATTCTGCTGACAGAATGTCATGGCGGTTTCGCTCTTAATTACTATCATTTGGCTCTCTGTGTTTCCTTCCTCCATTTCTTTGTTCATTACCAGGGCCTCCCCAGAGTTGACGGTGGTTGGTTAGGGTTTCTTTTTTATTATCATATGGCACCCTAGGGCCTTCATTCTTTCCCAGTCTTAAAGTGCGTTTTAAAAGCTTCGGTTTCAGAAATGGCGACGGCAGACAGTTCGTCCAAGGGAGGAGCCATCCACTGGAAGAAACTGACTGTCCAGGGGATGCAGGGCGCCATGGACGCTGGAGGCTTGAAAGCTTCTTCTACACTCTCAGACCGCGAAGCCCAACACAAACCGCAGGAGAACTACACAGACAAGCAGCCTGTGGTCGAATCTGGTGGCCGTGAATTGCCGCAGAAAATTCAGGAGGATGAAGTCAAAGAGAAATCTGGAGATGCCCAACGGAAGGAAACGTCGGTTGAATCCGCAGAACCAGAGGCAAAATCTGGCGTTTTATCTTCCGCCCAGGTTAAGAATGCCGCGGAAAACCCTAGCTCTGATCTGGAAAGGAGGCAGCGGAGGGCAGAGCGTTTTGGGGTTTCGGTTCAGATGTCTGAAGAAGAGAAACGGAGGGTCCGAGCTGCAAGGTACTCGTCCTTCTCGTGTAAAACCTTTTTTAATGAATTTAATTTCATTTGTTTAAAGACATTGGCTTAGATCGTTGTCTTTTGTTTTTTGTTTGCCAATGGCTCTTACCCTTTTGTTTTGAAACATGCCCCGAGGGGTTGCACTGCATAGAGCGGGTTTTCTGCATAGAAGAGGAACTAATAACTATTTCACAACCTCAAGGTTTATACCAGACTTGAGTTTAGATGGGTTTGTTTTGGTGTAACTCTATGTCATCAGAAACAATACAACAAGGTCTCGTTTTTCCAAAACAAAATGAAGAAACTGAATACCAATTATTGGGTATTTCCGTGCCAATTGCTTGCATTGTATTTGAAAAATACAACCTTAAACTTGAAAAAAAACATAAACACAACTCCCAAACATTATCTCAATGTAATTTAATTTATTGCATTGGTACATTACACATTGTTAATTAGTCACTAGATTATCTCTTTGGCTCTTGCTTCTCATTTTGTTGACATATCTTGTTTCATTTATCCTTTCTTGATATGGTAACATAGCTGTAATAGACTCATACCACTCGGGTGTCTCGGGTGACGTAGACCTTATTGAGAATGGAACCCTGGTTGGCAGCCTATTACTTAATGGGCAGTAAACTTTCACTTCGTTAGAATTGGATTAGTAATACAGATCACCATTACTAGACAGAAGCTGTTATAGGATCACTATGTCTAAATCCTCTTTGGTTTTGATTGATGCGTGCATAGAACAAGCTTCCTTTGGTTTAAGTGCAGGTTTGAGTGGCGACTATTATAGGTGTAACGACTAAGGCGAGGTAGACCTTAGTGAGAAAAGAACCTTGGTGGTCAAGCTATTTCTTAATCGTCTCTACAAGTGAGCCAATATGACAACAATTTTCCTTTCATTAGAATTGAATTAGTAACACTGATAACCATTATCTAAGTCACCGTGTTCGGCGATTTTTCGACTTGAAGTTCGAAAATCGCCGATTTTTTGCCCTCCATGAATTTAATCGATCATGTTCGCCGATTCTAAACGCCGATTTCGTTTTTTTGGTTTGCCGATTTCGAATTCGATTAAATTCGCCAGATATTCGGCGAATTTAGTGCAAAAAACGTGGGGTTTGGTTTGGTGTTCGCCAACCCTAATATTTCCGAACCTGTTACCTAACCTCGGTCCTCCGCCGCATTACTCACCGAGTCGGGCCCATATGCCCCGCGCGTGAACTCTGCGTGAATGGTGAACTGAAACTCCGCGTGAAGAGTTGAAGCATGGTGAGCAGCGAACTGTGGCTGCTAATGTGAGGTTTGAACCAGCGTGAAGTTGAAACTTGAATCGGCGTAGCTACTGCGCTTGGCAAGCTCCATCTCCATCCTCATCTGCCGCGTGAACAGTGAACACTGAAGGGTAAATTGGTAATAACAGGCCTGAAGTTCTGAACATCCTCATCTCGTTTCTCGATCTCGATTGCAGTCTCACGGGCATTGGAAACCCTGGTCCCTGTTACCTTTCTCAAATCCCCAAAGGAAAGAAATGGCGTGAAAGCAGCATTGATACTGCCTATAGCTGTTTTTGAAAAACTGTCTGACTGGGTATCAAATTTTCTATTTTTCCGTTCCCTTGCTCTAGTACCTGCTTCATGATTTTGGCTTCTCGTAATATTGGCTCCACTATGTTGATATCATTGATGACAATGTACTGGATTCAAGTTCCTACTTTGTTTCTTGAGCCTTGGGGCATCTTGTTGGCTATTATGTATTTCACGGTCCTTTGTATTAATCACTGTTGATGGTTCTCATCTTTTAAAAATCTGGGCATATTTTTGTAGTCTGAACTTTGAAGTATACCGGTAGGTATTATGTAAACATATGTTTATATTGAAAGACGCCAGATCAGCTCTATGTAACTTTGATTATATATATAATAACAAGTTACAGTTTTCATGTTTGATTATATATATAATAACAAGTTACAGTTTTCGTGTTCATTATTTCTATGATTCTATGACTATCATGTTCATTGTTGATGTGTTTAATGTTCATAGTTTAATGAACATAATGAATTTTATTGAAAAGTTTCATATATTTTTTAATTTTCATATATTTTAAAAATTCGAACTTAATGCCGAATTTTATGCCAATTTTTATCGCCAAAATTTTAAGTGCTGATTTTTTGCCGAATTTCAAGGTCGCCAAATTCGAACACGAACTCGAACCAGGTGACTTAGACCATTATGAGACAAGTGTTGTCTGCAGAATCAACATACATAAATCCTCTTTGGTTTTGATTGATGTGTGCATAGAGCAAACTTCTTTTGGCTCAAGTGCCAGGTTTCAGTTGTAACTATTCTGTGAAAATAACATGGTACTTGTATCTAATGCTATCGCCCCTTTGTAACATGTAACACGTGCCATTCAGGTGGGATAGACTATAGTGCTAATTCAACCCTGGTAAGTTGGACTGCTATGTTGAAATCCTCTTTGATCTTCATTGTTGTGTGCATAGAACAGACTTTCTTCAGCATAAATGTCAAATTGGATGGGTAACTGTTTTGGTCAAAATCACTAGGGACTTGCATTGGACCTTTACTTAAGTAATACGTGCTAGTTGAGTGGGGCTTACCTTGACAAGAATGGAACCTTGGTATGCAAGTTATTACTCCATTGATCTTTGCCACTTAGCCAATGCCCCATTGACCCATGCCCCAAGCAAGGTTAACCATCTTTGGTGTTGACTGATTTCATCTAAAGTATTTTCCAAAATTATGCAGGTCAGGACTCGACATCGTGCATATGTCATATGTGCCATTCGATTGGGGTAGACCACATTAAGGATGGAACCCTAGGTTTGTGTGCGTTGTGATATTTTCCTTCCATATTTAATAATTTTTTTTGCAAGTGTTGAATACTTTGCCTTTATGAAACTGTGTATGGTGTCAATATTATCACTTACATTCTTCCTATTTAGAACAAAATCTGAAACTGACTCTTTACACACATTTTCTAGGACCAAGGATTTCTTTATCACTTAGTCTGAGCTTAGCGAGTAACATTGTGTCTCTCTACTGTTTGTAATGCACAAAAAGTTCTTTTTCATTTTCATAGAATTGGGCACCATGTGGTTGTATTAAAATCATCTTGAAGAATGATAAAGAGATTGGTGCAGTTTGATGAGCGAGTTCTGCAACAGCAGATTCATCAGCAGCAAAGTCATCAACAACAGCTTCTGCAACAGTCTTCAGACCTTCATGGCGAGCTCACTAGAGCAGTGAGGGTGCAACAATGGTTATATAATGGTGGAGCAATTTGCAGTTGTTAGAGGGTGCATGCATGCTGGGGTATGAATGGACCAACTTTAGTCTCTTCCAGATTAGGTTACTGTCCAGAACTAGTGGATTAGCTTCAGTTCAGATTTATAAAATGCTTTTTTTTCTAAATTTTAGGTTTGGTTTTCCAGTTTTTGTAAAAGTGCTTCATTTAAGTGTATTTCAATCTTTTTAAGGGGCGTTGATCCCAAAGATGTGGAGTACTTTGAATGGTTTGGCCTTCTCCTGTTAAGGTGAAGATTCCTACGAGCCTAGCCCATGCATGCAGGCTGGGTGATTCATTCTAGGTGCCCAGGGGTAAGGTCTTGTGCATTGTAAACCCTAGCCTACTCTTTATAAGTAGGCGAGGTCTCTGTTAAGAGATACACAATGAGAGTTTGCAGTGATTGCTTTATATGTTTTTTTTGACCAGTTATGAAACATGTGATTTCAGTGCTGTAGATTTTAATTGTACTTCTACAATTTTCAGTGAGTTATGTGTTTGTAGATCTAGCATACTGTGCCCACAATGTTTTGAGAGTTCTTTAAGTTTCTAGCTATCTAGGCTTGTAGTTTGCAGGTCTGCTTACCATGAATTGAAAATTGCGATGATGGATGAGTATCCTTTCATCTTTCAAGAGCTTTTAGGGTAGGTACGGCGAGATGCTATGATGGATGAGTATTCTTCTAACTTTGAGGAAGCACATGTAGAGCAAGTATAATGAGATGTCAAGATGGAGGAGTATTCTTCCAAGGTTTTTGGAGGCACATGCAGAGTAGGTATGTGGGGATGTCATGATCTAGGAGTATCTCCTAGTTTTGTAGTAGCATATATAGCACAGGTATGGGTGCCATTTGGGAGATTATTCCAGAACCCACTTTGGAATCAACGGTTGATTCCAAGCATGCTCTAGATGTTAGAATTGACGAGTCCAAGTCCATATTCATTTGTATAGGTTTTTTCTGAAAGAGGGAATTAACCTTGTCGAGACTTGTGCTTAAGTTGTTAGAGTTTTAAAGGTACGAGGGTGGATATGCATGGGTGTAGATATTGGTCCAGGAAGTTGACATGTAGGACTTCTGTTTGTTGCATTTTTTCTTTGTATTGAAGAGATTTCAGAGTACATAATGGAGTAGTGGTCATGGTTTATATTTCTTTGGATTCATGGGGGTGGTCAGTGTTCTTGCGAAGCCCCTAGCAAAGGGGAGTTTTGGGCCACTGATTGTATCTGGTGTGGTAGGGAACACCTTCCCATGAAGAGGTATTGTTAGAGTTTGTGTTGTTTTAAAGGCGTTTCTTTGCTTCAGTGGATCTGTACAATCATGATGACAGTGGAGGAGGCACAATAATAATGTCTGTGTTGTGGCACAATGTGATTTGTTGGTCTTGCAGCAGCAGACTCATCAATAGTAGGCTCTGCAGTAACAACTTCTGCAATATTCTTTAGACTTTTATCACACACTTATCAGAACAGTGAGGGCATAACAATGGTTATATAATGGTGGAGAAATTATGGAAGAGTTAGAGGGTGCATGCATGCTCAAACCTCAACCTTCTCTAGATCAGGTTGCCCATTAGTAGATTAGCTTCAATTGAGATTTAGAAGTTTGTTTCTATTTTGATTTTGCTTTTGTAGTTGTCCATAATTAATAGATTAGCTCCAATTCAGATTTAGATTTTATTTTTATTTTTTATTTTTATTTTGAGTTCACTTTTCTAGATTTAAGAAAAGTGCTTTAATGAAGTGTATCTAGTTTTATAATTGGTGTTGACCCCAAAGATAGAAGTGGGGTGTTTAGCATGGTTTTGTCTTCTCTAATTAAGACTCATATTTCCAGGATGCCAATGCATACATGCATGCAGGTTTAGTGCTCCATTCCAGGTGCCTAGAGTTAAGGTCTTGTGTATTGCAAAACCCCTAGCTTACCTCTGTGTGTAAATTGGTAGATTCTCTTAATTTGTAGTGATTGCTATTGTACATTGTTCTCTTACAATCAATAAAGAAAACAAATGTGATTTGAGTGTTTCAAATTCTTATTGTACTCGTGGATATAGTTTTTAGTTATGTAGTTGTTTGTAGATCTAGCATACCCACAAGGACTTTGAGATTTCTTTAAGTTTCTAGCTATATAGGGTTTTAGTTTTGAAAATCTCAACATTTTCCCTGTGTTGACTGGCTATATCGTTTTTAGGGGGTCAAGGTGATAAGAAGGCTACATTTGGAGAGGCTTGATATTTTGTACTTGAAGGAAGCCCATTGACAAAGTTCCTAATTTTGTGTGCATTCTTGTTCTCTAAGATTGAGGGAGTAGAGGGACCTTTCTTTAGAATAATTTGCCATGATGGATTCTCTAAGGATATCTATCCTCTTTTCTTTAACCTTTATATAGGGAGATTCCTTTTGGTTAGATTGAGTTATTCCTTTGAAGTTAGATCCTTTAAGTAATAAATCGTAGCAACATGACCTATATAATAATGATAGTAGGTAGTTTCCTTCTTAGTGTCCTAGGGTATGTCGTTTTCCATGACCTCAAAATCACAAGGCCAAAAAGATGGTGTATTTAGAGGATCGAGACCTACTGCCTACTTCAAGGAGTACTAGACACCATACATCTCAAAAATTGCTATTTAAGAAGACATGGAGAGGCAATTCTTTATTAGATTTACATAGGGGGCACCTAGAGCAGTATATGACAGGAGCACATCCCATACTCTTATAGATACCCTTCCTGCACTCCTTGGGATGCTCTTCTTGTGCACCCCATGTCAAATTTGATGTATGGATGTGTTGCCCACCTATTTTGACTAGGTGGCAACCTCATGTACATTGAAGATGTACATTCTGTGCAGTTTGTACCATGGAAAAATTCTAGGGATTTTTCACTCAACACGACAATTCTTCCCCTTTTGTACACGAAATGTCCGCTCCCCTGCGTGGGATAATTAATGTAACTTTATATGTCAGCATGGGTCATTCCTCTAAGGATGTCACCATGGATTTTATTATCAGGAAGTCCTCTTCACCGAGTGTTTTTTCCCCCTTCTAGTTAATTTTGTTAATTAACAATTTTAATTGGTTGGGTTTTTCACTCACCAATCCTCCAAAGTGGTGAATTAGCGTTCTGATAATCAAGCCCATGAGGTGGCTAAGGTTTCAAGTTGTTGTCCATGACCATGCTAGCCATATCTTGTAGTCTTGTGGAATTTCGTTAGGATTTTAATTTAATTTAATTTTTATTTTTTTCTTAATTAATTAACTTTCCCATTTGGTAGTTTAATTTATTAAGTTTTGATGAAATAATGTAATTTCTTGAACCTTGGCATTTTGTAATAGGGGCTATGGATACAAATAAAAATGTTATGATACCCCCTAAGCCATTGGTTCAAGTCCCATGTCATTCTGACAAGGGGTTAGGAAGTTAGACCAATTTTGGTGAAGACAAGGTATTTTTTCCTAGGAAATTAATTCAATTTTGGTGAAGACAAGGTATTTTTTCCTAGGAAATTAATTTAATTTCCTAGGGTGAACAATTAAATTATTTGATTTTGAAGGAAAAAATCAAATAAAGCCATGGTAATTAAGTTTGGGGGGTGGCTAGGCATAGTCAATTTTTATTTTTAAATAACCCCTAGCCCCCCATGGTCAAAATAAATTTTTGAAGATCTCCCAAGTGGGGTGCCCCTCTTGTTTTTCCAAAAATAAAAGATTAAAATAAAAAATAAAAGATAAAAAATAAAATATTAAAGAATAAAAGATAAAAATCAAAAATTAAAAAATCAAAATTTGAGTCAAAGGAGGCCCCAAATAAAAGATTAAAAATAAAAGATTAAATAAAAGATAAAAAATAAAAGATAAAATAAAAGATTAAAAATAAAAGATAAAAAATCAAAAATCAAAAAATAAAAATTTGAGTCAAAGGAGGCCCCACTTGAGTCATGGAAACCCTAGATCTAAGAGTTAAGCTTTATTGTGACATGGATCTATCTTTTTGACCATTGATTTGAAGAGGCCTCTTTGCTTATGATTGGTGGATCGCTTGCAAAGTCAACAAACCTAGATTTAAGCATGGAGGAGAGCTAGAGTTTAGATTTATGTTTTGGACCCTTGATTTAGGAGTGAGTTTGGGATCTTTTCAACTATAAAAGGTATCCCCTCCATCATTATTCATTCATTCTCATGCTAAGGTTATGCTGCTGAAATCTCTCTCTTCTCCTCTCATATTTTCTCAAGCATTTGGCTCAAGCCTCTTGCTATGGTTGTATTGAATCTTGCAGTAGTTGGGCTTAATAGAAGAAAGCTTTGGAGGCAAATTGTTGATGTGGATCCATCTCATTTCATGCTTGGGTTAGTGAGGTAACCTTGTGGATTTATCAATTATTGTTGCACTTGTTTAGCTTGGAAGCTCTCCACAAAGTATTTTGTGGAGAGACTTGTAGGTAGAAGTACTTTTATCTTCATTTGTGAGTAGATTAGTAAGATTCTACAAAGTATTTTGTAGGATTTATTTTTGTGCTCATCTCTTTGCTTGCTTGTTGTAGCTTTAATAGATTTGTTTTGCAGGGATCTAAAGCTAAGAAGGGCTCCTCCAAGGGTTTCTTATTTTTAGATCTATTTTTTTGGGATTCCAGATCTAGGGTTTCTACCATTGTATAGTGGTAAAAACCCTCTTTTTAAAGCCTAAATATTTAGTATTTTAATTAAACATTTTAGATCTGATATTTTAGTAGGCATTTAGGTGGTTGGAAACTCGGTTTCCAGCCCTCTAAACATCACATTTTAGTTATTTTTTTCAATCAGATTTTTGCCCTAAATTAGTGATTTTTTGGACTAACTTTTTTCTGATAAATTTTTTGAGTTTTCTGTGATTTTCAGCAAGCTTTGGCTTGCTGGTTTGTGACAGGTTTTACACAGGTAATGGGGAGGTGCTGCCCAAATTAGCCCAGAAATACCTCAACCTTCAACCGGTTCCAAAATGGGTTCAAACCCTCACCCTTCTCTTTTTTTTTTCTAATATTTGTAAACCCCAAACAAAAGTTCTCTTGGGGTATTCTCCAAAATTTTATAAAGCATTTGTAATCTATATGTAAATAGATTAGGAAGTAGAGTAGGAAGTAGATCACTAGCTTATTGTTTTTCTATCTCAAATAGATCTAGATTTTTCAGTTTTACCCACCTTCTCCTTTAGGGAGATTGTTGTGTGGTTAGCATTCTTGGTTTAGCTTAGTTTATTTTGAGCATTTCTTTTTCAAGCAAGCACCACACAACAATCTCCCTAAAGAATGCAAGCCATCCACCAAGCACCACACAACAATCTCCTCCACCCTTAGATCTAGGTTTGTTGACTTTGCAAGCCATCCACCAATCATAAGCAAGGGGGCCTCTTCAAATCAATGGTAAAAAAGATAGATCTATGTCACAATGAAGCTTAACCCTTAGATCTAGGGTTTCCATGATTCAAGTGGGGCCTCCTTTGACTCAAATTTTTTTTTTTTGATTTTTAATTTTTTATCTTTTATTTTTAATCTTTTATTTGGGGCCTCCTTTGACTCAAATTTTGATTTTTATCTTTTGATTTTTAGAAAAACAAGAGGGGCGCCCCACTTAGGAGATCTTCAAAAATTTATTTTGACCATGGGGGGGGGGTTATTTAAAAATAAAATTTGATTATCCCTAGCCACCCCTAAAACTTAATTGCCATGGCCTTATTTGATTTTTTTTTTCAAAATCAAATAATTTAATTTTTCACCCTAGGAAATTAAATTAATTTCCTAGGAAAAAATACCTTGTCTTCACCAAAATTGGTCTAACTTCCTAGCCCCTTGTCAAAATGACATGGGACTTGAACCAATGGCTTAGGGGGTGTCATAGCATTTTTATTTGCATTCATAGCCCCTATTACAAAATGCCAAGGTTCAAAAAATTACATTATTTCATCAAAACTTAATTAATTAACCACCAAATGATAAAGTTAATTAATTAGGAAAAAAAATTAAAATTAAAATCCTAACGAAATTCCGCAAGACTACAAGATATGGCTAGCATGGTCATGGACAACAACTTGAAACCTTAGCCACCTCATGGGCTTCATTATCAGAACGCCAATTCACCACTTTGGAGGATTGGTGAGTGAAAAACCCAACCAATTAAAATTGTTAATTAACAAAATTAATTGGAAGGGGAAAAAACACTAGGTGAAGAGGGCTTCCTTGATAATAAAGTCCATGGTGACATCCTTAGAGGAATGACCCATGCTGACATATAAAGTTACATTAATTATCCCACGTAGGGGAGCGGACATTTCGTGTACAAAAGGGGAAGAATTGCCTTGTTGAGTGAAAAATCCCTAGAATTTTTCCATGGTACAAGCTGCACAGAATGTACATCTTCAATGTACATGAGGTTGCCACCTAGTCGAAATAGGTGAGCAACAGGATGCATACACAATAATAAGTCCATTTATGGAGGGAACAATAAATGGCACTTATTATCATGATATGTTGCATCATGTGCATCAAAGAAGCTTCAGTTGGATTACCCAATTTTTCATGTAGAATTCTAAAGTGTTTGAACTAGAGATGATGATTTAGGAACTTAAGACCTTCTATGCATGGATATATATCCTTAACCAAAACACAAACTCGAGGGGTTTGGCAAGGTCCCTACGTCATCAATATGTATATGGAGTTGTTGCAATCTAGCAAGAGTGTTTGAGAGATGGAACTCAAGACCTTTTCCTTGTGGATATGGATCCTTATCCAAAATACTAAATCAGATTGTTTGATAAGGTACCTAGATTGTTTGTATTTATTTATGTATTTGGAGTTGTTGTAATCTAGAAAGACGATTCAGGGGATGGAATTCAAGGCTCTTTCCTTGTGGATATGGATCCTTAATTGAAACACCAAATTGAGGTGTTTCATAAGGTACCCATCTCATTAATCTTTTATTCTTGTATATAGAGTTGTCTATATCTAGTAAGATTGCTTAGGGATAGAGCTAAAGATTTTTTCTCTATGGATATGGATCCTTAACCAAAACACTACAGTAAGGGGTTTGACAGTGTACCTGTTACACTTCATATTTCTAAGGTTTCACATTGGGGTTTTCAATTGGTAGCTTGGAGCATTGAGATGGACTTGGGGGATCTACATCTTCTTGCATCTTCTTCCTTTCTTTGGGATGGATATTTGATGAAGATCCTTGGTGGAGGATGTTTACTTCTCTTGGTTGATGGTCGTTCTAGGATGGGATGTTTATTCCATGTAGTTGCTTCATTCACTTGTCATATGGATGTTTCTTGGTGACATCTAAAGATGTTGTATGCTTGGTGTCACTAGGAAGGGGTGTTCTATATGGGGACATACTTGATGCTAGATAGAGCTAACACTTTTTCATGTCCCATTTCCTTTGGTGTTGAATGTGTTGTGGTAGTGCACTTTGCCTTAGTAGGATTTTTGTAGGTGACATGACTTGATTTTGTAATATTTTCTAGATATTGCTTTGGGGGATGTGTAATGAATGATGTTAGTACCTTGTGATGAAATATTTGCTGAGTTTGAGTTAGAGAAAGGGGTTACTACACATTCTTGATAATTAGGCCTTTTTCTAAAGGTTTGATGTGATATGAACTATTTGATTGTCCTTTGTTGGTCTCCCCTAGGTTCAAGCCTAGGTAGAGCTATTGATTTTTCACTATGTTGCTATCAATGCCGGGTTTCACTGGGAAGAACCTTTTCCTAAAGGTTTGATGTGATATTAATTATGTTAGAGTCCTTTGGTGGTGTGCCCTAGGTTTGAGTCTAGGTAGAGCTTTTGATTTTTCATTATGATCATGGTGGGGTTTCACTAAGAAGAACAACTTATTTACACGGCACAACACTTGATGGAGTGCTCCCACATCCCCCTCCACCTCTTCATTGGCACATATGTTCATGGGGGTTTAATTAGTTGATGACTAATTGGAGATTGGACTATGTTTGATTAAAAGTTTAGCCTTAGTGGACACATGTTGAGGTTGATTTAACCATTTATTGGTTAATTTAGTCCTTTTGAAGGCTAACACTAGTGTCTTCCTTCATTGGCTTATTTTCACACGTAGGGGGGGTTTGTTAGAGGTTAGGAATGCTTATTCTATGGAGTACTCTCCCATGGCACAGATTCCATGGTACGTGGAAGATTATTTTATGGGGGAGCCTTTAACATGTTTATATCAGAGTAATAAGCACAACAAGAAGATGGTGGTAAAGGAGTGCAGGAGCACTAAGATGTCCAAGACAGATACTGTAGCTTCTTATCACACTAAGATCACACAGGTTTGTGACAAGTTGGCAACAGTTGGAGATCCAGAGTTGTTGAGTATTGCCTTGAATGGCTTTACCAAGCCATGGGCTCCCTTTGTCAAAGGGATTGTTGCTCAGGAGAATCTTCCTAACTAGGAAAGGTTGTGGGTGACTTCATCCTAGAGGAGATTCAACAAGAATTCATATATGGAGGCTAGCAAAATAGTCACGATGAGGAGAATGTTGCTCTTTCCAGCGAAGTAAAGAGGAGCAAGGAAAGTATAGGTGGAGAGTCAACCTCACAGGTGAAGAAGAAGAAGGACTTGAGCAAAGTCGAGTGCTTTGCGTGCCAAAAGTGTGGCCACTATGCTTCATAGTGTGTAGAATGGAAGAAAGGGAAGAGTAAATCTCAACAAGTAGTAGCATTTGCAAAATCTTAGCTGAAGGAGTTTGTCGAGAGGTTCGAGAAGGATTTCTTGTTAGTCTCTTGTATTTTTGGGCACAATTTTGGTAGTGCTTTGTTTGTGGATGGTGGGGCTTCTTGTCACATGATAGGGTGTTTTAGGGGGATATTAGTGGCCACCCACCTATTCCACTTGGACCCCCACCATTGTTTCTTGCAGTTTTCCAGTTTTTTTAATTGTAGCACAATTTACTATTTTTGGCAGTTTTCGGGTCCTAAACTTTCGGAGCCGTTTGGAGGCCCTAAACGACGTTTTTTCGGCATCGAATGGTTGGGCAAATATGAATATGTTCCGGACTCGATATTTGCTATTTATGGATGAAGTCCTTGAATAGATCTTTTTAATGATGTATCATGCGTGTCAAACAAAGGTAGTATGCCAAAGTTATGACCCCGGGAAATTGATGTACCAAGTTACCCAACGGGGCCCACATTCTAGCGTTTCACCTCCTAGGGTTAGGTTTTTGGATGTGCGGGGTTTCCATTGTTTCTCAATAATATATAGGCCTTCGAGCCTCATTGTAGCAGGGAGTTCAGAGGCATGTAGCCGCCACATCTCTTCTCAGTGATAAGCTACGAGCACTCTAGCTAGTTTATTTCCATTCTGTATGTAAACAAGTTTTAGTTCTTTGATTAATGAAATGAAGTGTTATTTCTGCTGCATCTTTGTTTCTATGGTTATTTGTGTATTCTGTTGCGTTCCTGCATAAATCCGGATCAGTGGTATCAGAGCAAACTACTCTTTCTCGATCCTTCTTTGCATGTCCCCAACGAGGGCAGGGTATAAAGAGTTAGGGCTCGATTTGGTTGAACCTTTCCAAGATCAGCCTCGCAAATCTAGACGGTCGCCCATGGGGGACGAAAAGAAAGACGAGGGTGCAGAAGATCCTATCAAAATGTTGCTTGAGGAGGCCCTTGAAAAACAAAAGAATGCAATGATGGATAACTTCGCCCAGATCCTTCAACGACTTCCCACTGGCGGCGCATCTGTATTTAGTAGCCACTTTGGAGGTGTAACCCCTTTTAAGGTACAAGTAAACTTCGACATTCCCATATTTGATGGCCGAATAGATGCAGACGCCGTAGATAGATGGTTGAATCTATTAGAAGGATATTTCTCGGTTCATGACTTTTTCGACCGGGGAAAGATTACTTTTTCACTACTCAAAGCCGCCCCCTACGTCAAGGACTGGTGGGAAACCTATTGTGAGAGAAAGGACAAGGAGGAACGCTCTCTGTTCTCCGTCATACCCACTTGGAATTCTTTCTGAGATGCCATAAAGGGACAATATTATCCTGTGGAGAGCTATGAGGACAAGTACATACAATGGACTACGATGCGGCAGCAAAGAGATCAAGATGTGCATGAGCTGACGAATCTATTCCATACCTTGTGCACCAAGTTGGGTATCAAAGATTCAGAGAAACATTTGGTGTTGAAGTACCGCAGTTGTCTGCACAGATACATTCAGGAGGAAATGGAGTTCCTCGACATCTCCTCGCTTGGCACGACATATCGGTATGCTGCCAAAATTGAACAAAAATTCAAACAGAAAAAGCGAGACTTTGGATCTGTGAATCAGAAGCAAGCGAAAGGTGCCCCCAAACCACAGAACCAAGGACACAACCAAGGCATGGCGACTCGAGACATCTTGACAAAGTCGCAAGCAAAGAGCAACATTGCGAAGCCGAAGAAGGAAGCGGGAAAGTGGTGCGAGTTCCATAAGAACCCCACTCACAACATAAGTGAGTGTTGAGCCAAGCAGTCACTGGTGGCCGAGATAAAGGCTTCTGAATCAGATGCATACCCTGACATTGAATTAGAACCCGAGAAGGGGAATGACAGAGGGAAGAAGATTATCGATGCGGAGCCCGACACTATCGTTGCCACCACGAAGATCCAAAAGGAAGAACCAAAAGATTCAGAGGAGGAGCGTCTTTTCCACTCCCAGATGTTGGTAAAGGGTTCCCCGCTACAGTTCATTGTCGACAGTGGGAGCCAAAAGAACCTCATTTCAACAGAGGTCGTGAAGCGGTTGGGCTTGCCGACCACAGCATACTTGCAGTTGTACACCATCGGGTGGCTTCACCAAGGATGGGATCTCCACGTCAGCCAGCAGTGGCACCTTCCCTACAATATCAAGGCCTTCATTCATGAGGTATTATGTGATATTGCTCCTCTTGATGTTTGTGATGTATTATTAGGTCAACCATACTTATGGAAGCGACATGCTGTGTATGAGTCCTGGCCTCGCGCTGTTATTATTACGTTGGGAAATAAGTTGTATAGGATACCAGAGGTACCACCTCTTGCCACTATCTCTTTTGTTACTGCAAAACAATGCAGTAAGCTCATTTCCAAAATCAGGAAATTTGTTTTCTTGATGATCCGCCCTCAAGGCAAGAAGAAGATCGTGGCCTCGACCTTTAGACAGGCCTCTCCACACGACAACAACAAATGGACAAGGTCGTGGAGGAGTACCAGGACATATTCACCTCACCCATAGGGGTGCCTTTGCACTGTCAGGTCAAGCACCCCATCGATCTGACCCCAGGTGTGCTGCTGCCCAGTGGACTGATCTATCGACGCTATGTTCTGGAGAATGATGAAATCAAGAGGCAAATTCAGGAGCTGCTGCAAAAGGGTCACATCTGGCCAAGTTCATCACCTTGTGGGAGCCCGATCGTGTTGGTGCAGAAGAAGGATGGGACTTGGAGACTCTGTATTGACTATCGGGCGCTGAACAAGATCACTGTCTGGAATAGGTACCAGATCCCATGGATTGATGACCTCCTGGACCAGCTCAAAGGGGCAAAATATTTTAGCAAGATCGACTTAAAGTTCAGGTATCACCAGGTACCGATCGAATCAACCAATGTATGGAAGACTGCCTTCAAAGCTAAGGAGGGCCTTTTTGAATGGTTGGTCATGCCTTTCGAGCTAACAAATGCTCCTGCAACCTTCATGAGATTGATGGACGACATCTTGCGGCCATTCACTTACTCATTTGTAGTAGTGTACTTGGATGACATCCTGATATTCAACCAGACTTGGGAAGAGCACCTCCACCACATCTGACAGGTCCTTCAAACACTGCGGAAACACAAGTTGTGTGCCAATTTGGACAAGTGCACTTTTGGCATGACCCAGGTTTAGTATCTGGGATACATTATTGATGAGTGTGGGGTACATGTGGATCCAACCAAGATCCAAGTCATTCGGGATTGGCCAACCCCAACTACTCTAACAGAGCTTCACAGCTTTCTAGATCTTGCTAATTTCTACCGCAGGTTTGTGTTGGGATTCTCTTATATCACTTGGCCCTTGAGTCAAGTCACCAAGGGAGGAGCGAAAGCAAAATTCTTCTAGCCGGAAACTCAACGGAAGGCGTTTGCAGAATTGAAACATCGCCTCTGCTGTGCCCCAGTGCTCACATTACCAGACTTGCAACAACCATTTGAGATTGAGACATATGCCTCTAACTATGCTATTGGGGCAGTCCTTACTCAACAAGGGCATCCAGTGGCATATCACAGTGAGAACTGTTCGACACAGTCCGCAAATATCCCACTTATGACAAAGAGATGTATTCCATTATACAGGCTTGTCGACAATGGAAGCATTACATTTTGGGGAAGGAAACGATCATTCACACAGACCATCGACCCCTGCAGTTCATACAGACACAAGGGAAGTTCCAGAACGATCGCCATCAGAAGTGGTCCACATATCTACAACAGTTTCATTTGAACATCAAGTAGAAGAAGGGAAGCACCAATAATGTTGCAGACTGCCTCAGCTGACCATCGATTGTGGCGATAACCACTGTGCTCAACTCTTGTCGGCACGAGACTTCTGATTGGTCGCTTCTCTACAAGAGCGATCCAGAATTCAGCCACACATACAGGATGCTCTTGGAGGGAAACCAAGTTTCAAATTTTCACCTCCAAGATGCACTACTATGTCACATGGGACACCTTTGTGTTCCTTCAAGCGAGCGTGCCAAGATGAGTTGGGAAGTGCACTACAGTCGGGTCGCTGGGCATTTCGGAGTCAAGAAAACAGTGGCAGTACTACATAAGTATTTCTATTGGTCGAACCTTTGACAAGACGTCGGGAAGTACATCTGATCCTGCATTGCCTGCGCCATTGCCAAATCGTCCATCAAGAAGCAAAGCCTCTATACTCCGTTGCCTACCCCTAGTCGACCTTGGGAATCCATCTCCATGGATTACATGTTGGGCCTTCCTTCTACTAAGCACGACAACGACTGTGTGTTCGTAGTTGTCGACAGATTCTCAAAGATGGCCATAATGGCGGCCTTCAAGAAGAATATCACAGCAAAAGCCACTGCTAAACTCTTCTTTGAACGAGTGTGGGTACACTTTGGGATCCCACAGTCTATATTCTCAGTTCGAGACAACAGGTTCCTTAGTACATTCTGGTCTAGCCTTTGGTCAATGACACCAAGTTCACAAAGTCCACAGCTTTCCATCCCCAGACTGATGGCCAGCCATAGGTTGTCAATAGGATAATCGTACACATTTTGCGCATATACAACTCAAAGCATCCACGCACATGGGATGAGAGCCTCCTCTATGTACAACATAGCTATAACTGGGCCCTCCACAGCTCAACCGACCACAACCCCTTTCAGGTGGGCTTGGGATTCCAGCCACTATGTCCCATCGACGTAGCCATGCCATTTGTAGATACTCAGGTTGATTCAGATCATGTCCAGTTTGAAGTTTCCAAGGCGAACAACTTCATTGAGCGCATTCAGCACATTCACCAACAAGTTCATGACATATTGGACAAATCCAATGCTAAGTACAAGCAGCGGCATGATTAGCATCGGGTGCAACACAACTTCTAGGTGGGCGACAAAGTGTGGCTTCGAAGGAGGCGCTCGCTGGACCCCACTGCAAGCTTCGTCTGCTCTGATATGAGCCATACACCATCACCAAGGCTGTCGGGGACAATGCCTTTGAGCTCAATATTCCACCATTCCTTGGTCTGCACCCAGTGTTCAATGTGGACCTCCTTCGGCCCTACTTTCCACCTCTATTGGACACATCAGACGTGGCAGAACAACTCACACCTACAAAGTTAAACCCCGACTGTATGGAACAAGCCACAACTGATCGAATTATGGACACAGATCAAGAACACCCGCCAGCAGAAAATCCAGCTATATCGAGTTGTCAAAGCAGGCCAACTTTTTCACTAGGGAAAGTGGCTCACTAGGGACCAAGTTCAGCAGAAGTTTCCTCATCTCATGGAGGAACTCAACGCAATGGGGACCATTGCTTCCTAAGGGGGGTGGAATGATCCAGGAGGATATTGGTGGCCACCCACCTATTCCACTTGGACCCCCACCATTGTTTCTTTTAGTTTTCCAGTTTCCTTAATTGTAGCACAATTTACTATTTTTGGCAGTTTTTGGGTTTGAAGCTGTTTTGAGGCTCTAAACGATGTTTTTTCGGCATCGAATGGTCGAACAAATATGAGTTTGTTTCGGACTTGATATTTGCTATTTATGGATGTAGTCCTTGAATAGATCTTTCTAATGATGTATCATGCGCGTCAAACGGAGGTAGTATGCCAAAGTTATGACCCCGGGAAATTGATGTACCAAGTTACCCAACGGGGCCCACATTCTGGCATTTCACCTCCTAGGGTTAGGTTTTTGGATGTGTAGGGTTTCCATTGTTTCTCAATAATATATAGGCCTTCGAGCCTCATTGTAACAGGGAGTTCAGAGGCATGTAGCCGCCACATCTCTTCTTAGAGATAAGCTATTAGCACTCTAGCTAGTTTTTTTCTCCATTTTGTATGTAAACAAGTTTCAGTTCTTTGATTAATGAAATGAAGTGTTATTTCTGCTGCATCTTTGTTTCTATGGTTATTTGTGTATTCTGTTGCGTTCCTGCATAAATCCGGATCATAGGGACACATGAGTTTTTCACTAGGTGGTTAGAGTTGGACTCAAGTTTGCATTTGGAGCTTAACACCCATGCCAAGTGTGTTGTAAATGGAGTTGGGAAAGTCATGTTTCAATTAGATTCAAGAGGATTTCTGGAGGTGATAGATGTGTTGTATGTACTGAAGCTCAAGATGAATTTGGTCTTAGTTTTCGCATTGGAGGATAGTGGATACACCATCTCTTTCAAGAGTGGTTGAGATCTTATTCGGCCGAAGGGATTTGGCATAGACTCAAAACGAGTTCTTGGTGCTATAGGGGGTAAGGTATATTGGTTATAGGGGAAACTTCTAGTTGGATCCAAGGGGATCTTGGATCATGGATCAATGTCAATATTAGAGGTCAAGGAGCTGAAGGCTCTGAAGTGTGACAAACTTCTAGTGTGGGGAGTAAACCTTTAGAGGGGAAGAGGTAGTTAGCCCCTTTCAGTTTTGCTAGGAGACCTAGTTGGTATGAGATGGCATTAATGGATGCGCAAGAGCAGGAGAAGGATCCTAGGAGCACATTGAGGGAGCGCATGCCTTTGATGAAGTTTCAAAACTTCATGGCATTGATGTGTAACAACATCAATTTCGTGACTTCCAACGATTAGAGACAACTGAGTAGCAGGGTTGGAGGGATGCTAGTGTGCAGGATGATGTGTGCGATAGTGTGCCAGGGTCGAAGTGAGAACAAGTTTCAGGTGCCTCTTCGAGAAGTACCTTCTTCTCTAAAGAGTGTTGTTGATTGTAGTTGGGATAGGTCGTTTTGCATAGGCTAAGTGTCTAGCATGCATGAGTCGTCCATATTACCTCTCTAGGTAGTTGCTTGAGAGAGTGACTTGCATCTCTTTCATAAGTCTAACCTAGGAAAAGCACATTAATTAACTTAATGTTGGTTAATGACTAGAAGTGAACTTAATCTTAAGTCACAACTGTTGATCTTCAGTGAGGCTTGAGATCTAATCTCAACCATTGATTACTTTGGAGATCTAGGGTTAGGGTTTGGGTCATTGAGATGATATAAAATGAAGCTTATGGAGAGGAGACACACACTAGTCACATAGAGTGAGTGAGTTCTCATTGATCGGTTGGAGAAGGTTTTTCAGCGAAATGTGCAGGGGCAGGGGTAGGGTCAGAGGGGTAGCAAGGGACATAGAAACAACCATTAAGATCAAAGGGCTGATCTTGAGGTTTGTAAGGCTTGGCTATTTGTTTCTTTGTATTTTCCTCAGTGGGCCATTTTCCTAGTACGGGAGCCCAAGATTTTATTATTAATAAAATCATCAGTTTGCTGGTTTTCCCCCTTTGGTGTTTTCCAAGGTAAACAAGTGTCAAATTTGTGAATGATTTCTTGTTTTTTTGTTGCGTAATTAGTTAAGAACATCAATGTACTTTTGTTCATAATTTCATAATTATTGGAATCAAAGATAAGATTTGAGTTTAGATCTTTTGAGGTGGCTTACACATTTTTCATGCTATTATTGGTGGAGCATTCACCTTGGAAAGTGTTTATTGCACATTTATGATGGGTTGGTCTATTTTGGAGGTGTACTATATGGATTTTGAGGAGCTTGCTTGGTATTGGAGGAGCTCTAGGGTGCCAATCTTTATATTTAGGGTTCATTCATTGCCTTGAAGACTTATTCTATTGGAGTGCTTCATGGATGAGCCCTTGGAGGCTAGACATTGGCCATCTACTTGCTATTATCCCTCATTTATGGAGGTGTTCCACTCTTTATTCATTGAGACTTGTACATGTGGCTTTGACCACCTTATTTATGCATGCAGTTGGTTTCTGAACTCCTCCCTAAGCTAGATCTAGGAGTTTATTATTATTATATTATATTATTGTAGGAAGAAGATGAGTTGAAAGCTATATAAAACTTTGCTATCTCCTTCATTTCTCATGATTGGATTTGGGGAGAAATTCCATCGAACCTAGTTGAGTATCTATTTGTCTCCTTTTGATGGTGAATCAAAATGTATTCTATTGAATGGTGTTGTGTTTCTAATTTTTTGCTCATGGATGGAATCTTCAAATGATATTGGCTTTGGTTTAATGAAGCATTAAAATCTTTTTGTCTGTGATGGTTATTAGTTAGAAGTGGTAGGTGTAGTATGTCTCTTTTGTTGTGGTTATATACACTCTTGCCCTTGTATAACTATCCTCCTATGATGTATTTTTCTTTGTATATTTATGAATTTAGTAAAGCCGTTAGAGAGTGACTAGTGTATGTAAGCTTGCTGCCCTAATTCTCCTAATTATTTCTTTGAAAATCTTTCATTGAGCATTTGCTTGACTCTGTTGCCCAATGGATAAGACACTAGTTCCTTATCCTTCCATCCACTTCTTTTATCGTTACTAAAACAATCTGATTTGCTAGTGACATCCATCTCTTCAATTCACATTGAACCTAGTTGCAAAGATTAGCAATCCTGCCCTAGGGAACCCTCCCTTGAGTTAGAGAAGAGCCAACATAAAGAGCAGAAGAGGGTTTGGCATGGTGACATTGGCCTCCCTCTTAGTATAACTAAGCCCATAATTAGAGCATTAAGACTTTACCTTGAAGGGTGTGAGTTTGGGTGATAACATGTCCAAAGTGCCCCACAGTCCCTATATATTGTGTGGAGTTGAATAGAGGGATACTCAAGAATGAAGATGCTACAAGTTCAATTAGTAGTACCGTTGGCACAAAGGCAATCTGTGAAGAACATAGATTCTAGGTTGTAGTTTATTGAAGTTGAACCTAATTTAACATGATATGGGGAAATGTAAACGTGTATCCGATATAGAAACACATTGTAAATGCGACCCCCAAAAATTTAGGAAATGGGGAAACGCATTATATATATATATTAGCAAATTGGCAAGGACTTTAAAATAAAATGTGAAACATAAATGATAAATCATAATTTCAAACATCTAAAATCACATTTTACTCATAAGTCCATCCCTATATCATTAATAATTGTCATAGATGATTACATAATGCAAGTTGCCAAGTAGTAATATCCAAAAACAACCTTGGCCATACATATATATTCAAAATTTCAAAATCAACCTTTATGTATGAGGCTAAATGCTACATATATCAAAATGTGAAGAGTCAACATAGAACTAAAACATGAGATAAGCTAGTAAAAACTAAAGAGTCAAAGAGTCAAAGACTAATAGTTATCATCCTGATCATCATCGTCTTCCTAAAAATGGAACAAGATCCAAGCTTAGCAGTGAATTGTGGATTGGAGGAAAAAAGACCAATTCCACTTCTAGGTTCATCACCCTTGAATGATTCTCAAGTCGATTTGCACAGTGTTGTAGCTGGTCTTTAAATTGACGAGTAACCCTTGTTTGCTCAAATAGCTGTGTGAGATGAACGAGGTAAAATCCTCCTTTTAAAAATAATTCACTTTGAGAGGTTTTCCTAACCATCATTAACCCCTTAAAAAACAACTTGACCCTTTGATTAAGCTAAGGGTTCTTTTTTTGGTTGAGAAAGCAAGAAATTGAAGAGGAAACACGCCATATGGACACGAGTATGACACGTAAATGTGTTTTTGGCCATACCTCATGCGTTTTGTCCACGTGAAATGCAGTGGTATGGTCGAAAATGTGTTTTTGGGCCATATCAAACATGTTTCCAAGTTTCTTGCTTGGTACGACAATGGTATGGGGCCTAGTATCATGTTTCCTAGAGTTAAACCCTAGAATCATTATGTGGCTACCTAGAAATGGAAGGCAAAATCTTGCAAATAATCAATGACTTTTCTTTCGGGACTATTACCATTTAGAGGAGGCAAGAGTAGTTGGAAATGATTTTCCCCACTTACTCCACCCAACATAAAAAAATGGAATAAGATGAGGAAACTGAAGATGAAGCCTTTCAGGTAGGATCTTTATAGTTTAGTGGTGTCGCTATGGCAATCGCTTTCTTAGGTTCCCTTTAGAATATGTACTATATAGTTTACTTGTTTTTAGGTTAGTACGTTGGAATCTATACTAGCTAACCCATTTTGAAAAGGCTAGCTGTATGTTGGGATTTTAATTTGCTATTTTTAGAGGATAGTTTTGAATCTCCCTATCATTCTAGCAATTTTTGGTAAATAGACTTTTAAAAAAAAATTTAATACAAAAAGGATTTTTGTTCAAACAAATAGAAAACAAGAATACGCTAAAACTATGTTTGCCACTCATTAAGCTTTAAAGTATAAACTTGAAGTCGACCCTATAGATTTTAGTTTAAACCAAATGAAGTTGATGTAAGTGAATGTTATAAATTTTGATGACATGTCTTTGGAGATCATTAAGGATAAGATGAATGACCAAGTACAAGATGAAGTGGCCACATTAGCGGATTGAAATACTCATAAGTGAGTTGAGGCGTTTTGAGAAGGCTCTTACTTCCTTGATTGCAATCAAACCTTTGAAAGTGGTTGCACCCACCTAGGAAGTAAAAATCCTAGAGTAAGTTTTCCCTACCACCTACTCTAAAATACCTCGAGGAGTATGATAAAGATGAGGGTGAAAGAGAATCTTTCCTGTGTAAGCTTGGGAATTCATTTGTCCCTGATTTAACATGGCCTAGAAGGTGGATACTCAAAGCTATTCTTTTTAAAAGAAATTACAGAGCTCTTGGCAAAGACCACCACAACCCTTGGAAAAATAGTAGTTGAAGTAAATTGCCTTCAACACATCTCAATGCATCCAACATAAGAGTCAATCTTCTTACCATGGTACAATTTTAATTGACATGTCTTCTTATTCCATGTCAAGAAGGCCAAAAAATTTAGTGACATGCATGAAGAAATGATTGCAATTTAAAAATCGACCGAACCGGTTTAGGAATCGGTCGGTTCATCGATTTAAGGGTTGACCGAGTCAAACTAGTAGGCAAATCGGATCAGTGACTGGTTCGATATTGAATCGACTGATTTGGACATCGAATTGGCCTGTTTCGTACCGAACCGGTTTGCTTGGCCGATTCATAACAAAAATCAGCCAAGTTTTGTGAAAATCTGTGCACTCAAAAATCAAGTTTTTTTTTTGTTTTTTAATTTTTTTTCCTAACCTAAATTATTTAACCCAACCAATGACCTCTTTAGCGACTACCCCTAACCCTCCAACCTTCAATTCCATGTGTTGTTAACTTGTTGGCATCATGGAAGCCTAGAACCTTAGAGAGTCAACGACCGATGAACTTAGGAGTTAGAACACTAAACCGTGAAGTTTGAACTTTGAACAAACTGTGGAACTGGATAGTGGAACTTGAATAATGGACTGTGCAGTAGTCACTATTATGTAGTTGACTATGTAGCATGTTATTTTTTGGACTCTACAGGCCATATACCCTAGGGCCTATAGGCCTCATGGATTTTGTATTTTGTTCTAGTTTGCTAGATATTTATTGCACAGTACACTTTGTGCTATTTTGAGATAGTAACAATTATATGGTATATACATGAGTAGACTTGAAAGTATTTTGTCTCTAATGCTTTGAAATCATGGATTAAAATTTTGAAAATGATGTTTTTCTTTAACGTTTAAATATTTTATGTATTTTTTAGTAAACTGATTCATTAAATTCAAATCGACCGATTTATGACCGATTCATCACTGATATCGATCCCGTTTTGGAGTTGACCCTTGACCGATTCCGAGTTCGATTTCAATTTTTCAAACTATGGCAATTAGTACATATTGAAAATATGTTGTTGTTGCCATGAAAAAGCTTTGGGGAAATCTTGCAAAACCTTATGATGATAGATGGTGTAGTCATCATAAATGAAGAAGATAGTTTCAAGTAGCCCAAAAATTAAGGTTGTTATGATATCTTCTTGGATGCTAGTTGAAAAATGTTGGCAATTGGTCATTTGTTTTGTGTCTTTCATTGTTCTACTCTGCTTATCACTATGTTCCTATTTCTTAGATTGCCTTTCTTGTGACATTCCTAGATTTTGGACTTGAAGGAGCTATTTGAACTTGTTTGAGGGTCACCTTGTTGATTGCCTTTTATACGTTGAATGTGCTTTCTATTATTTGTTTGACACAAAGCATTATTGGGCATTTACATTATCTCATTTTCCTTTGGGATTGTTAAAATCTTGGTCTTTATTGAAAACTAAATTTTATTGTCAATGGAGGAGGCTTGTTTGGTTGGTGCAATCCCCCCTACTAGGGTTTAATCCCTTCTAGCACATGTTTTTTCCTTATTCATTGTCATTACTGGATGATCAGGTTAGGAATGATGATTGATGAAGTTCCCATCCTAAATAATGACTTTCCTCTTCTGTGTTGGTTGGGCTCCACTAATAGTCAAAGGAAGTGTTTTGAAAAACATCTCATTTTGATTTCTACTCCAAATATTCTTTGTGTAGTGAGCTCATGCAAATTTTAGCTCATCTATATCTTATATATCTAGCATTGCTGGTTGATGAATCTCTAAGTTGTATTAGTTTATCGTGATAAACAATTTTGCTTCTAGCTCTTTTCTACATACTTCTTGTGAATGTTAGTTAAATTATTTCCTCATGTGTGGGATGTTTGTTAATGAGTATTTGGACCCTATGTATCTTGGAGACTATCTACTTGTGGCTTTGACCACCTTTCCCATGCATTATTTTAATATTTGTTAGTTAGTAGTTGGGTTTTGTTAGCGACCAAAATGTAATGGACTTTTGAAAACGTTTTATCTCTCTTTATTGCTTTATTCATTCTTTTGGCCAGTGTCTTAACCTCCATGTTCCTCATCAGCTCATGATTGACAACGTTTGCCCAACAATCCTTTGGCTTTTTCCTCTTGACCTGTCATAAATTGGTAAATCCTAGTCTTCAAATATATTTTATATTTGAATGAATCTCACATTACTAAAAAATGAGGTATGTGCTTTTAATGTTCTATGCCTAAACTATGTATTGCCTAGAATTATTGCATATTGTCTAAGCATAGAATCCAAGTCACATGCCCATTTCTTACACAAGCCACAAGAGTTCAAAGCCTAAGCAATCTCCAAGCCAGGAGTTAACGCACAATCCTAATACGCATGCCAAGTCGATGGGCCAAGTCAAACTTCAAATTTGCATATTAAATGCAGAGTGCCAAACTTCAAGGCCACGAGTCAAGTAATAAGTCGACACATAAGCGTTGAATTCCTTCTTGGTTCTGTATTGATGCACCGACGAAAAAATAAAAAAACTTTCTGCCAGATGCCCGAGCAATAACACAGGTGCAAATGGTTGCGCAGGTGTCTTGTGATTGAGCAGAGTTTGAGCTAATAACAAATATATAAAATGTAGAAATGCTAGATGCTGGGGATTGCGGGTGTTAGGCGCTTGTTTAGTTAACAATGTGGGTATCCAGCTGCAAGAATTAAAACATTGGGTATCAATCTGCAAGAGGGGAGGTGTAAATACCAAGTACCCAGTTTGAAGGTAAAGAAGTTCGAAATGTCAAGTTGCCATGAAGTTTCGATGGCTTGCACAGATTCAAAAGATGTCCTTAACCACCGCAAATCCGGCGAAAAAATAAAAAAACTTTCTGCCAGATGCCCAAGCAATAACACAGGTGCAAATGGTTGCGCAGGTGTCTTGTGATTGAGCAAAGTTTGAGCTAATAACAAATATATAAAATGTAGAAATGCTAGATGCTGGGGATTGCGGGTGTTAGGTGCTTGTTTAGTTAACAATGTGATATCCAGCTGCAAGAATTAAAACATTGGGTATCAATCTGCAAGAGGGGAGGTGTAAATACCAAGTACCCAGTTTGAAGGTAAAGAAGTTCGAAACGTCAAGTTGCCATGAAGTTTCGATGGCTTGCACAGATTCAAAAGATGTCCTTAACCACCGAAACCAGGACTTTCGGTGACTTACTCACCATAAATTTTTGCCTCTAAGCCACCGAAAGCACAAGATAGGTAGAATGATATTCTTTTTGCCCAGATCTCAGTTTTTTGTCTTCAAATGGCACAAGGAGGGTTTCTAATGTGAGATAATAATTAGAGACATCTATTTTAGTGCTCTGTTCCAGTGTTCGAGGCATATGATAAGCGAATAAAGCCAAATGGCATTTCTTTTCTTGACAGAAATCGCCCAGTCGTCAAAGACAGATTTTGAAATCTCTGATCTTCAACAGCAAACTGCTAAATAATGCTCCAGGCTATCAAATTCGACTTATGATGATAAGATTAGATCACATATGCTAAGATCCATTTTGTTTATGTTTATTTTAGGTATTTCAGATCCATTAAAATAGGATCTTGAACCTTTGATGTAAAGGCTATAAAAGCCTAAGAGTTCTAAGAACCAAAGGTGAGAGGACAGTCTGAGGGATTGTGGTTCAACTTTAGGGACTTGTAACCATACTTCATTTAGATTTTCATGAGTACATCTTGACACAGAAGATTCTTTCATTGTGCTTTGTTCAGATTTTCATTTCCCTTTCTTCGCTCTACTTGTTTACGGATATTACATTCATATTCTAATGTTTGTCTAATGCCTGATGGCTGTCATCCTGTCTTTGCATTGATGAACTAGAGCTGCAAGTATCTTACCTGTTATGTCTGACCATTTAGGTATGCAATCGCATGTATGTTTCTGCTAGTATGATAAGTACTTTACCTGTCATAACTGGCCATTAATGTATGCTGTTGTATGTATATTTCTGTTAGCATAATAAGTTTTCTCCATACTTCCACACGTTTGATTTAAACCTTTCGAGCAGTATAATAGAAAGCCTTTCGTCTTCAATTGGATTCATGTGTTTCTGAGTGGATGTGAGCATATCAAGTCATCCAACTTGATCATTTCTCTCATACATTATTGATTTCTTTAAGTTACCAGGCTCATTCCCCTTACAGTCAGGGAAAGACTCCTAGAGTGATAACAAATTGGTGCCGTTGCTGGGGAACAGAAGTGAAGCTAGTTTCCCTGGGGAGAGCGACATAGATCTAACTTTTGATGGCAGACAAAAGGAGGACACAGAATTGACTGTATCATCTGCCTGGCGACTCTACAATTAAAGACTCCACTGGGGAGGATCCGGTTGACAGAAGATGAAGAGGCTAAATTTCAAATCCAGGTATTAGTTCATTAGTCTGCTTCATGAAATGTTGTATTTCTTTATCATCTCTTTCATGCTGTTCCCTTCGCATGTAAAGAGAATTATTTTCTGTTTTGTATATTCAGAAAATCATCATTCTCCTTGTATATATTCAACCTTAGAAGAGGAAGGTTTGCAGCCTCCTTGTGTGGTAGATGTTAATTCTATATCTTTACCTCAGCCTATTCCTAAAGAAGAGTTCTGCATTCAAATTCCTTCTGAATTTGAGCATCCGTGTAACCTTGAGGAGGTTGAACTTGTTTCAAAACCTGTCCATATCGCTGCACCTTTTGCCGTTATTGCTGATCCTTCTTATCAAACTATTAACCCTCATGTTCAGCCCACTGCTTTTCAAGTCAAAATCAGAAATAGGATGTTTAAGCCTTTAAGGCTGCCCTATCACCTTAACCCTTATCCTCTTGATTTCTTTAAGTATCTTCACTGGTTTTTTGGAGATGATCATGTTACAGCTGAGAGGCACTTAGGGGCTTTTGAGAACTTCCTTGATCAGTTTGAGGTAGTTCATGATGATGTGATTATGAGGATATTTTCCAAAACTTTGTTTAGAGGTGCTGCTGCATGGTTTAAGGGTCTGAGAGCTGATTTTATTAGCTCTTGGATTGAGTTGTCAAATGCCTTTTTGAAGCATTGGGGTGAGAACAAATCTCTTGATTTGTATCTTGCTGATTTCTATGCTTTGAAGAGAGAGGAAGACGAAACTTTGCCTATCTTCAATCGAAGATTCTACAACACTTATCATGATATGCCTTTGGAGATCCGGCCCACAGAGACAGCTGCCATGATATATTATGTGATGGGACCACATTCAAAACTTGCCCTTCTTCTGCTAGAAAGGAAATCTTCATCATTAAGCATTCCGTTTGAAGATGCTTTAGAGGTGGAGGAAAACATTTGTGCTTCAAGGAGAATCCCAGAGTAGTTTGATTTTGAAAACCATCATCTACCTGAGCCAGATAAATATCAGTATGATTCAGATTTTGAACAGGAAGATTATGAGTCTGAAGCAGATTTGGAACAGCAGCAAACATGTGAGCTCATTTCAGATTAGAATAAGATTCTTCAGTGTTTGCAAAGTACTCCCAAGACAGGTATGAATCTGGATTTTATGATCAGTTGGCAAACCAGGATGAGCCTATGATAATTGATGGTTGTATAGGCAATTTTATGTTTTCAACTGACCTTTATTCATATGAAGTAAACCCTGTTTTATCATCCTATTGTGAGCACTATTCTCAAAAGGAAATTTTAATGATTGATGATCAAGATCTGATCATAAGAGAACAAGAAGGTCATCAGTTTTTCAGCACAGAAGCAGTCATTTTTGAGCAAGGGTTCTTCGTGGATCAACATGTTTTTGATCTTGGTTTCAAAGACCCGGTGACGGCCTTCATGGACTCATACTTTTCAGAGAGCTTGAAGATTTCAGATTTCCTTAGATTGCCATTGTTTATGGGTAAGTATGGTTTCCTGATTTAGTTCTTATCACTGCTGTTACATTTTAGACATCAGCTGCTAATCAGTGATAAAGATGAGATTTCTTCAATTTTAAAGTTGTTTGGAAAGACTCTTGAGCAGTATAATAGAAAGCCTTTCGTCTTCAAGTGGATTCATGTGTTTCTGAGTGGATGTGAGCATATCAAGTCATCCAACTTGATCCTTTCTCTCATACATTATTGATTTCTTTAAGTTACCAGGCTCATTCCCTTTACAGTCAGGGAAAGACTCCTGGAGTGATAACATGTTTTTTACTTCATCCTAGGCTAGAACTAGGGTTTTGGCCTAGTTTAATCATATGTTATTGTAGAATGAGATGGACCTACAACCTATACAAGGGTTGGCTCTTTCATTCATTTCTTATGGTTGGAGTTTGAGAGCTCTCTCTCTTTTGGAGCATATTGTCCTATCTTTTATGGAGCATTTTTGAAGAACGAAGGATTTATTATGTTTGGTTCTATTGGTAAATTAATCTTTGAAGTAATTGGTCATTTTGGCATTGTAAGGTATGCTTATCTAGTCCATAAGAAAGGTAGTGCTACTCCATTGGTTTATCATACTTTAGCTTTGTAGATTGATTGAAGTATTTGTCATCAGTAGAAGGGGTACTCATAAATTTTGCATAGGCTAAGGGTGAGCTAGATAGATAAGTTGAAGGTGTATGCTAAAACTATTCTTCCTTGGTGAAATTTACAAGAAGCTTCAAATTGTTTTGGGTAGGAATTTGGCTTGCGTTTTGCAGTGGTTTGGTCAAACACATAGAAACAAGGCACGAGAGTCTCATCTTGAGACTCCATATTTCCGGGGATTGGCTCTAGTATTCATAACCGTCTCGTCACCTATACTGCAAAAAAGGCCAAAAATTGTTTTCTTAAGGCTAACTCTTCAAATCATCTTGTGCTTGCATTGCCATACCCTAGCAATCCTAACCCAAGGGAAGCCCCCCTCGAGTTTGAGAAGAAACAACTGGAAGTGCAGAGAGGTGGTTATTGAGGTGACAATGGAAAACACCTCTAGGTTTTAGTTTTGGGCTAGCCTTGTTCTTTGGAGTTGTAACTATATATGCTAGTTCATGTTGTAACAATGAGCTTTCAAATTTCGACCTTGCAATTGGCTAGAACTATGTTGTGCAAACATTGCATATCAACCATAGAGAGATCAACTCAAGTAAGTTGATCTTACCTGAAGGAAGTAGGGAATATTGAAGGAGCAAACATGGAGATTAAATTCTAATCTAAGTTTTTGGAATTGGAACTAATTTGCCCTAGACTAATGAATTGAGTTGAAATCATTCCAAAATGTTTCAAAAAATCCATATAAAAATTGATTGAATAAAAAATACAAAAAGTAACTAGTTTTTTTCAGTGTTCCGCCAAGTTTCCGGGACGGGGGGCGTGGGAGCGGGGAAACGCACATTGGGGACGTGTAGAGACACCCCAAAATTATGGGGTATTTTGGGGGACGGGGGGGGTGGGGAGGCGTCAGGGTCCCTAACATAGGGGGGTCGGTCTCTAAAATTATAAAAAAGAAAAAAAAATTAATAAAAATATGAACCCCAACATATAAACATATCAATTCCTCATCCCATCACCATTTGCATACTAGCATGCTTATGTTCCTGAAGACTTTAGTGTAATTTAATGTAATTGTTATAGCCAAGCATATCATATCGATGTTTGTTTCTTTTTATTTGTTTCTATTTCGTTTTAAAATGACCATTTAGTGTAAAAGCCTAAAATTTAAGATGAACCGTTTCTTTTTTAAGTAAATTTTTTTTAAAAATCGAGGGCAGTGGGGGCCTGTCGGAGCCCCCCATTTTCAGTAGGGGGCGTGTGGGAGCCCCCCAATCCGGGAAACTCCTAGACCCGCGTTTCCCCAAGTTTCACAGAAAGGGGGGCGCTGGGAAACGTTTCCCATGGATCCCCCCAGCCCTCGGGGCGTGGGAAGCGTAGGGGGCGAGCCCCCAACCCTGGGAGGCGCGTCCCCGTGGAACATTGGTTTTGTTTGAAAAATATTCATGTACATCTTTTTAAATCTAAACCATTTGACAACAAACATGTGATGTTTGCACATTTATATTGCATGTAGGAGTGCAATAGCAAAAATTAAGTTACGAGAGAAAAAAATTAAACTTTGAAGCTCTAGAATCCAAACATCATCACATTATACTCAAACAAGTACATGCAATTTAGGACATGGTGTGTGTGATGTATCTGTAGGATGGATGGGGATACATGAGTAGGTGTTGTTGATAAAGTACCATGGAAAATGTTTGTTCACTCATGTGATGCCTAGGTGTGAATACCATTAAACATGATCCCTAGTACTTTATAAAGTGAGATGCACTTTATTTTTATAAAGTCATTTTATAAAGGAGGTTTGAAGTTATAAAAATTAAATTGACTTTATGAGACTTTAAGTGAAAAATTAATTAAAAGGGCACTTACGTATTTAAATGAAAGTGTTTTATTTTTATTTAACGAGGCATTAATGAGAAATTAATGAGGGCCCTAGATCTTAAAAAGTCAAGATCTAATCATAGCCTTTGATTTGGAAGGAGTTGGTTACCTCAAACTAAACTAGGGAAATTGCATTGAATCTAATTCATTGTTCACTTTCACCATAGCGAGTTTGGAGAGAAGAGAAGAGAATGAGTGGAGAAGAAAAAAAAAGAGAGAGATCACACCCTTGCACAGAAATCGATGAGATTGACCATGGGCATGATTCCCAAGGTTGGCATAACTTTCCAGGCAAAGATTTACAGCAGGAACATTTTCCAAGAGCAGGCTGTATTGTGCATTTAATTCTGGGCCGTACAACAGCATGAAAATCAAGGCAAGTAGGGCATGATTTTTGAGGTAAAGTACAACATTTATTGCTGTTAGACAGGCCGTACAGGGCATGTTTTTTGAGGAGAAACACTGGAAAAGTGCACAGATTTCAAGAAAAATCAGGCACAGAAATCGAGGGCAGCCGCAGGCCGTACTGTTCACATGTGTGGGCTGTACTTTACAGGCACAGATTTCAAGGTGCTGGTTTATCTGACTGTACAACAGACTTTCAGAGAGATTCTGTCACATATTTTGAGAAATAAAAGTTCTCTTTGAACCTGTTTTTCCTAGAAGAAATAAAAGTTCTCTTTGAACATGTTTCTCCTTTGAGGTTTTATTCTGGACCAAGTTGGTAAAAATTCACTGTGTCAAAATTTATGTGTGTGGCTGTCATAATTTTCTGAGTTGAAGTTTGGCATTAGTTTCAATTTTCTGTGTGGTTCAATTTTTTGGATGAGGTTCGGATGAGGTTTGGCATTAGGTTTGTTTATATACATTTTTCAATACACATAATATTACTATATTATAAATTATACTGAAAAACACTTAAAAATAAAAATGAATGAACATATAAGTAAAAATAATGATCAAAACACATATTAATATGGCTCATGAATAGCTTAATTTTGATAAAATCCAGTCATCAATAATCATAAAATTGTGGGCTGTGGCAGTCTGGCAGAGTTGTGGCTCCAGCCTACAACGTCCTCTGCCTCACGCAGCATCCTTTACCTCCAGCCTGCTCTTGGTAGTGACTAGCGAGTAATGTAGCGACTAGTTGTTGGCTCGTATCCCTCACTCTTCAACTCTTCACGTCGTGGGCCCTTGGCTTTGGCATTTAGGTTCAATTTTCTGTGTGGTTCAATTTTTTGGATGAAGTTCGGATGAGGTTTGGCATTAGGTTTGTTTATATACATTTTTCAATACACACATAATATTACTATATTATAAATTATACTGTAAAACACTTAAAAATTAAAAGTGAATGAACATATAAGTAAAAATAATGATCAAAACACATATTAATATATGGCTCATGAATAGCTTAATTTTGATAAAATCCAGTCATCAATAATCATAAAATTGTGGGCTGTGGCAGTCTGGCAGAGTTGTGGCTCCAGCCTACAACGTCCTCTGCCTCACGCAGCATCCTTTGCCTCCAGCCTCCTCTTGGTAGTGACTAGCGAGTAATGTAGCGACTAGTTGTTGGCTCATATCCCTCACTCTTCAACTCTTCACATCGTGGGCCCTTGGCTTTACCTCACGAGCCATGTTGCACATCTCTCACTCAATTTATAGACTTGCAGTTACCAATTTGATTGAGTTTTTCAACACCTGTGCTATTTGAGACCTAGTATTTGCATTCTGTTGCCTTCAACCCTCATGAACGCCTCAAAGAATAGAGTTGAAATTAGGAGGACATGGTGTCTTGTATTGCAGTCACTCATGGTGGCTATAGTCTATACCTCATGCTGTCATGGATCACATGGTGGATACATTGTCATAGACTCACAGGTTGGAAAGGCAGCATAAACAATGCATTGGGAGTGTGACAAACCTTAGCCAAAAAGTGAAAAAAAGTCATCAAAAACGAGCTCGAACCGGCTGAATAGGTTTGAATTTGTGAGGTTCAGCGAACTTGGTTGCTGATTTGGTGGTTCGGTTTGAGGTTTGGCAATTAGGTTCACCAAACCTGATTGAATTTTCCAAATTTTTAGGTTTCGTTGAAGTTTGAACCCAGAGTTTTAGGTTTCGCAAACCTTGTGACATAGCTCGAGCTAACCTTTTGGTGAATTGTCCCATGTTATCAATAATATTTTGCATTTATTACCTTCTTAATTTTATGGCATGCATTTATAAAATCTTATATGGTTTAGAGTTTCATGATCCCAATCTTGCGATTAAATTCCCTAGATTATCAAGGTTTGCCTTCGAGTTACCGTATGATGGTGGATCCGCTTAGAAAGAGAAGGTGACAATAAGTTGAGGATCATTTAGATTTTAGGTGTGTGGGCTTTGAAGCTTTCGTTGTTATAGTGATATTGAAGAAGCATCAGTCAACTTTCATTAAAATGTCCCAAAACATCCAAAGGTAAATTTAATGATGTCACCTCACACATTTAAGCCTCAGTTGACAAATCGGAGGTCTTATTTGTGGCTTCATTAGGGACAATCTTCTTGGAAGTGTCAATCACCCAGATTAAAGAGGTGAAGACCTATTTGTGTCTCAGGCTTGCAAGTGGGTAAATTTTTAACATGTTTAAATTTATTTACTGCCTGTGACTGAAAATAGGTGTTTGCGTCAGTGTAGTCAGACTCTTTGAATACTCGCGAGTCTTGCCGAGCGACCACCGGGACGAGTACTCGTGACATACTTGCAGGGTAAACTCGCCACTCACCGAACTCGTCATTTACTCGCTGAACTCGTCACTTACTCGCGAGTCCGTTGACTGTTTGACCGTCACTTTTGCGTTTTGGAGGGAACGTGGGGAGGGAATAAGCCCCCGAAACAACACCGCTCTCCCCTGTCATCTCATTGAATAGTTTGGCTTCCCTCGAGTTGTTCTCTTTTGCCCCCTAGCTATTATCAATTTATCAGTTGACTGTGTGTTTGGAATTTTGGAGTGTGCATGCACTGAGGAATGTCGCTAACACTGGTCTGAGCATTTTCAATTTTTAATTTTTTTCATTGAACTTCTATACTTTGAATTTTATAAATGTAAGGCGATGGCGCTGCCATCGGTAGTTTGGTTGAAGAATGTGATTGCTCGTGGTTAGGATAGGATGATGATAGTGTATTTTTTACAATTTGCTTTTTCATTTTTTTAATATTTTTAATAATTTTTGGTTTTTATAATTTGTAATTAATAATTATACTTTGTGATTTCAAGTGAGAAAACACTTCTCATTAAAATGCATTGCTATGTCTTTTTATCAATTTTTTGAATTGTTATATGCTTATATATTAAATTCAAATTTTTAATATATATGTTTATATATTATTTTTTAAGTTACTATATTTTTAATGTTTTTCATATTTGCCGAGTCTTGCCGAGTCTTATCTGAGTCTTATCCGAGTCACCGAGTCTGCCGAGTCTCAAGCCAGCCGAGTATTTGCCGAGTCCGAGTCTGACTACACTGGTTTGCGTACACCCATTCTCTAAGTAATTGGGGCTCCCAGAAACGAATTTGTGCACGGCACTACCAACCATAAGTCAAATGTTCCAACATATGAGAACGATCAATGGCTGAGACTGAAGAGATAAGATGTATTTATGTTTCATGCTTGCAAATTGGCAAGTTAAGATTTTATTCAGCATCAGTGACTAGAATGAGTTGCATGTGTACACCTGCTCTCTAAGAAAAAGGGACTTCCAGAAACAAGTTCTTGCACTGTGCTATCAACTGGAACTAAAATGTTGCAACATAACTCATAGAAGGGCCCAATTTTGGACATTAAAGAAACTTTAGTAGATGGGTACAAAATTCAAAGATATGTATGAGCAGTTCATGAAAATGAAGCCAAGTCTTTTCCAAAGCTAGAAGCTATGGATCTGAGAGCTGGTTCAACTTCGTGATGCTGCACTTCCTGAAGTGTTGCCATTCAGAGAATTGTTGAATTGGTTACCCAAATGCTTCCTCCCAGAGGAACGAATCATTGTTTCCTTGACCAATAGATTTTGTATGACTTTAGCCCCTTTAAAGTTTTGCAGTTAGGTTACACTTCCCCGACACAAATGTAGCTTCCCCCTTCAATGAGCTTCAGATTATTTTGCTAACCATCCAGTTTTTAAACACTACAAGGGATTCAATTCTTGGATGGTGCAGCCTTTGAAGAAGGATGTAAAGAAAAAGGAATGAGATTGCTACGTTGAAACAAATATAGGTATTGCAGATTTATTATGCAGTGTGCTTGGTGAGAAGGATACTGGTAAATTCTATTTCTTTGTCTGCTCTAATGTCCAAAATGGTGGGAGAGGGCACAAAGCTTGACTGGGAACAGATTACAAGTGTTAAGATCACAGAGCAACTGATTGATGTGGCCCAGACATGTTCCTTTCTACATAGTTTGTTACCTAGTTTAAGCATTCCTGTATGACCATTGATTATAACTTGCTGGAGTAGGATAAAGTTATAAACTTGTAGCAATCTTCCCTACCCTGGTGGAATTTGGCGATCCAACAACTCAAATATTCGGTCAATCCAGAACTCTGATTTTTTGAGCCTGGGTCCATTTAAAATGGGGCAAAACCCAGAGGGACAATTTTAGCCTATTCCTAATTTGCTGGTTCTGTCCCCAATAGGAGTAAAAAATATGAGGAACTATCCTTACTGTTTTGGTACCCAAAAGCCTTGGCCGAACACTACAGAAAATACTTCTACAGGAAATATGTGTTTTGCGATATTATAGAAGCATAGAATGCGTCTATTGTTTTCTTATCTCTTTTAAAAACTTTAGGTTACACCACTTTCTTTGAATTATCTGACTAAAGTAACTATGGTTTCATGTGGTCCTATGCTTAAATGGTTGTTCACGTGGCATTTGTTCTAACAGAGGTCCTCCATGAAGATTTCATATAGCAATGTTGTTTTCCTATTGTGTGCAGATTTGGCGGATCTTTAACTGATGCTCCAGAGACCAAATCCTCTGGAGTTGGAGTGACAAAGGTAGAAGAGGAGAAGAAGAGGAAAGCTAGGGCTGAAAGGTTTTGTTTTGATCGATTCTGTAGTTATTAGTTAACTTCTAGTTTATTTCATTGCATTTGTTTGTGATTGTCCTCCTTATGTATCGTTTAAATTTTCTAGATACTTTGTTTAATATTTTTTATTAACAAGGTTTAGTGCTTGATCCTGTTTGGATAGGTTTGGACTTCCTGTGAGTTCAGATGCTGATAGTGAAGAGGCAAAGAAGAAAGCTCGCTTGGTGAGATTTGGGTTGGGTATAGAAGAGGAGAAAAAGGAAGCTAGGGCTGCAAGGTAAATAGCAGGTTTTTCATCTTTGTTACTGGTGACTTGAATTCTTAGTGAATTTTTAATTTTTTTACCATAAATTTTTTTATTTGTTTTGCTACCTTGTTTTAGGTTTGGATTGCAGTCAAAGAATAGTTCACTAGATGTGAACAAAAAAAGTTAGTTCTGGTTCACCAAGGGCTGTGACATGAGGATGAATGGTGAGGGCACTAAATTGAACTAAATTGCACATTGCATTGTGTAATTTAAATTGGTACAGTTACTATCCATTGTGAAGTGTGTTTGCTAAATGTGTTCTGTGGTTTTCAGGCTTGGACTGGCATATGATAGAATTAAAGGCTTTAATTTGAGCAAAATGAGGAGCAGACTACCAAGATAATAATGGTTAGATCCATCTTGTAATGAGCTAGGGAGGGGCCTCTAACTCTAGTTTCTGAACATAACATACAAACTTGGGTTGTTTTAAACTTTGTTTTGGACCTTTCCTGTGCACCGACCTTTTTCATTTATTAATTTGTTTTAGTTTTGCTCCTCCCTTGTGTTTTCATCTTCAATCTTCTGTATAGTTTCTATTAGTCATCTGGGAAACCTGGGCACACCTACAACTTGGTTTAAGATTTGACTAGGCATCAGGTTGTGTCTAGTTTTTAACACAGCAACAGCAATCGTGACCCTCTCTGTTGTCACATTTCTCATATCAATTGAACCTCGAGTTTTTAACAACCAATATATGAAGGTTACTGAGGTGATAAAGTCTAATAGGGGATATACCTCATTTTCACTTGAACACTTCTCTGTTTTTAAGCTCTTTCTTTCTCTTTTTAAATCTTTTGTTATATTCGGCTGATAGCTTTTCCATTTCATGTTTTATATTTGTTCTCCACAGTTTGGTCTAGTATCTTCTTAGATTTTGCCAATTACTTACTCTGGGAAGTGTTAGTGTTCGAAGAGGGCTTTCTTGCTTCAAGCCCAGAGAGAATGTGTATTATGAAGCTTCCTGTTTGCCAGGAGAGTATATGATTTTGGCCTTTGCATGCGGTCCACTCTCAAGTGGGTATTTGTATGACTTGTGATCTAGACAGATTATTCTTTTTCACTGATGATTGCAAAATTTAAATTATTTTTTTCTGATGTATTAGTGGGAATGGAATATTAAAGCAAATCAATCCTTTGTCAATTGTCCTATAGTATAAGAACAAGCATTCTCTGTAACTTCACTACTGATCAAATATAAGATTTGTAAATGGTTATACGTTGTGGTATGCTGGTGTAGTTATTGAAGCAAAGTAGATGTTTGTCATTTATTTTTAATGAGAAGAAAGGTATTCTGATTCTGTTACTGCTGTTCAGATATATGATTTGTATGCAAGAGATAATAAGATACGAGTTTCTGGACATCCATGCATACTTATGATTGTTAAGTACTTTCATTTGAGATAAAAGAACTTCTGTAATGACGGTTGGACATAATTTATTTCATTTGATGTATGCAGGTTATATGAAAACGATGTTTATTGTACTAAAAATTAGTCAAATAGAAAGATTGGACATGATTTATTAGATTTGATGTATGCAGGTTATATGAAAACGATGTTTGTGTGATAAAACTTAGTAGATCGAGTAGAAATCATTTAAATCTAGATAAATCTTATTACATGGTGGTTGAGAAGCTCTGATGCTTGAAAGCAAAATGCAATACGAAAGATTATACCAGAATAGAGCAGTGGGCATTGTAATCATAAAATTGTTATGAATATAGTGCTTAACAATTGTTTGCAAGTGCTGAAACAAATTCATGATAAATATGCTGATCAGCCATACATCTTTCTGATCTATTCAAATTGATAAGTTGAAAGTATATTACTATGATTGACCAAACTCTCACACACCATTTTGGTGTCTGGCTAGGTCGTTACTTCAAAATTAGATTATTTTTCTTTTTGAAAGTTCAGTGCTTTCACCTACAAAATAAGATAATATAATCCAGAATGAATTGTAAAGCATTTCTCTTTCCTTCTTTTGGAGACCTTTGTTGCTGAAGGGTTGGAGATCCATTCACCAGCTTGTTTTGGATATAATAAAAGAAGTAGCATGTTTTTTGTTTTTATTTTTTAATATTTCTGTAGTATTTGAAAAATATTCTGGGTGTCACGCTTAGATCATTTTAATGAGATATTGAAAAGATTAAGATAAACTTCGGAAGCGTATTTATAACTCTATCAATAAGTTGTATCTTGTCTAAATCTTAAGATGAGCATTATTTTGTTCTCATGAAAAATTTCCTTGGGACGCCCTTTGTCACTCACATTATGTGAATGCTCCATGGAGTAAATTCTTCAATGGATGATGTGTACAGTCGACTTCGAGGGATTCCGGGGATGCTAGCTTGTGACCTTTTTGGCCATTAAATCTTCAGCATGTCAAGGACATGAGAACAGAGGACATTACAAAGATCTAAGAGATTTAGATTTTAATATCTCATCTTGAAGTAAAGTATTCAAGGTCTTTGACGTATAACGTATAGCATGTCGAAGACCCTTTAGGTTTCGAGTACATAGCTATATTTTGAGAACATTTACATTACAAAGATTAAATAGAATTAGATTTTAATACTTCATCTTAAATTAAAGCATTTAACATGGATAATTTTAGGGGCTATTTATAGTCCATGGGCTATATTAAGAGGGTTACAAAAATTTAGTGAGCTATTTTCTTATCTGGAAATGGTGTTTTCAGCTAAAATATATTCACACAATATTTATTAGAAAAAAATAAATCTAAAATGAATAGGTACTTGTATATTTATGAAGAAAATGAAAAGAACTAATTTTGTCTTAGCAAAATATCTCTGCAATCTATTTTTTGTCCCCAATTTCTAGAGAAAATATAGTGAAATCACTTTTTTGTCCCCAATTTTTCGGTAATTGAGGCTTTAATGTGTTATTTTGCCCTCAATTTTCCTTGTAATTTAGGCAGGCAGTTGCATTTTCTTGTATTTGTAGTCAATTTCATGTGATACCTTTTTTTATCCATTGATTTCCAGAATTGGAGAGAAAATCAATGGCTATTTTTTCTATTTAAATGCTACAACGATTCTTAGTTCACCCACATTGGATTTTGCTTTCAAGGTTCTGGTTTTGGTTCTGGTTGAGGCGATTCCACTTTTCATTCTAAGTTTTCTTGATATTTCAATCTTCGTATAACAACTCCATTGCTGAACGATTCACAGATCATCCACATTGGATTGTGCTTCCAAGGTGAAGGTCTTGGTTGAGGCGATTCCACTTTTCATTCTTAGTTTTCTTGATATTTCAATCTTCATATAACAATTTCATTTGTAACGTCTTCGACCTTTTGACCAGCGAAGAGGACGCTACCAAACCATCAAAAACCCTCGGGCAAATAGCCCCATGAACATGAACATGCATATAATGCTGAAATAAAAAGCTTAAAACATAAAACATGCTAAGATGCATGATCCTTCATATACACAACGGAAGCAAACATACATTCATTCAAGCATACACCATGTTCATCATATTCATTAAACAGTAAATAATAATGCAAAGACGAAATGGTCAAGAATACTTATCTTAAAAAGAATTCGTCCCGCAACAAGCTATGTCGCTGCAACGTTCCACCCAACCATAAGTCAGCGTGCTCATCAATCTCTCAGCAGCACTGCCACCCTCGAGCT
Organism: Pseudotsuga menziesii; assembly: GCA_001517045.1. Classification (NCBI taxonomy): domain Eukaryota; kingdom Viridiplantae; phylum Streptophyta; class Pinopsida; order Pinales; family Pinaceae; genus Pseudotsuga; species Pseudotsuga menziesii. Next base: position 68,800 of record LPNX010683888.1, on the reverse strand, counting down.
GGGCATGATTTTCCAAGGAATAAGGGTCAAAGCAGGCTTACACATAGCCAAAGAACACAAATTAGCCAAGCCCACAAAGTAGGGTTTATCAGGCCGTCAAGGAGCTAAGAAAGGCTAAATGTTAAACTGGTGGTCTCAATGGAGAGCTAACGACGCCTACGCCAGAGCTAACTTGACTTCTAAGACATCCACACACCCAACACTAGCAATCAGTCATTTCTCTGCTTCACAGTCCCTTAGGTCTTGACTTCCCTTTCCAATGCTCTTCAAGGGTTGTGGGGAAGAAAGCCAGCAGTCTAACTCTGTTAGAGTGGTGCTCAAACATCAGGTTTCTCAAGCATACCCAACTTCTAATCCTACTCTAAACAGTCTGAAGACCAACCACTGCATACCCGCAGTAAAACAAACTTTTCACAGCGAGGACAAGGGAAACCAAATCCTGAGTCGTTCTTGGCCCTATCGTGGCCAAAACGACTCAATGTCAACCTACAGCAACTCAAAACGTGAAAGAAACCACAACCACGAATGATGGAGGGAAAACCACGGTAAACCCTCAGATCAAGGAAAGAACCACAGTCCCGGCTCAACAATGAGGTGACGAAAACATTACACAGTCCCAAAATGGGAGAGAAGTCTGATTCTCAATCTTGGACTGGGAAAAACAGGTACGCAGACCACAAAACCGTGAGGATAACACACATGCACACAGTCCGATAATACAAAAGGGAAATTGATCCTCTTCCCAGGCCGAGGAAAGAACATAGCTGATCTCATAGTGAAGAACCACGGATACCTTTCACAGTTCGACAATGTAAATAGGGTCAGACTCTCTGCGTGACTGCAGGAAGAACAGAACGACTCGCTGTGGGAGGAAAAACAGATCCACCGACCAGCAATCGGTGAGAGAAGGGAGAACCGAGCAGACCCCTGCTTGTGTGAGATGGTCAAGACCAAAAAACCACAAGTGGAAGAGTGGAGAGAGTGGTAACCGTCCCCTTGCCCTCCGCGTGAGAAGAGCAAGCTCACTGGTGGAGTGTATGTGGGGCAAAGACTGACAGTTCTGTCACAACCACCACTGCTCAGCAATAACTGCTCCTAGACAACAGAAGTTTAAATGGGTGGCCGACACATTGCAAACTCCCAATGACCTCCATGGGTTAGACAACCGCCCCTTCACCTTAGGAACCATGCCCTTTTCATTTAACGTTGCATCGTCGTAGCTGGCTGTAGGTTTATTTTAATTAATGTGCATATTTACATGATGAGAAAACTCTAATGTGTCGGATAGCACGATATACCATTGGCAATGATCCCTATTGTCGAAATAGACACAACCAAGTCGATAGTGGGGCTTTTGCCTTTAGCTCCACACCACGATTAATTACAATATATACATCATGTTTTTTTTAATGTATCCGAGGTCAAAACCAGAACATTACAATCCCCTCCCCCTTGGAATAGCACCGTCTTGGGTGTTCCAATACATAGGAATGCATATACAATTTGCACATCAAAATTTCAAAACTTTGCAGATCTATCCCACATTCAATTATTTGCTTGAACTTTTAGGACCGAGCCCTTCGGCTTCTTCTGTTGGTTCTCAGCTTTTGGCTCATCCCCAAGTCGAGGAACTTTGTGGTTGCTACTCTCTTTATGTTTCTTCGTTGGGCAGTTCCGACGTAAATGATGTCCTTCGCATTTCCAACATTTCGCTGGCTGCTTCATCTTTACCTGTTCAATTTCCTTTGAGTCTTCATGCCTGGAACGTTTCTTAACGGAATGCTTGGATGAAGGTCTCATCATTGATCCACTTTTCTTGTCTTTACGGATTGCCCCTAGAAGACTTTTTACCTCCTTTTGCAAACCAATAGTCTTGCAAAATCTGGTGGTTCATCTCATTTTGCCTTTTCTGTATCTTGAGCATCTCTCCAAGATTCTCTTGAGTCCTGGCAATCGTTTGAAGGAGACTTTCAGTCAAGTCCAACAACTTTTGTTTTGTTGGCATGGTTAATGTGCACCACTGGATTTCACTTTTCTCACCTGTGAAATGCATCATTGAAATTCTGTTAGACCAAGCATAATGTAGGCATTAAAACCAGTCAATTAATTGCCCAATTGGCCTGACAATCCAAGTCTCATCAAGGAGACTTTCATATTTTTCATGCCTTTCCAACAGGCATATGAGCTTATTCATGTCCATTCTTGGGCAGGGAATTAACTATTCCAGCATTTACAATTTATTTTAAGCAAATACACACATTCCATTTTTAGTCAATACACATATTTTTTTCAGTCATACATGCATTCAACAATCTTTTGTTTTCACAATGCATATATATATATATAATCAAAGGTAAGAGAGAGCAACAAGAGTTTTTCTCCTCTTTGTTTTGTTCCATCCTGGAACCCACACCATCGCTGTGGTTTTCATGCTCTCAGCGTCTTTCACTTCACCGTGAATGCTGGACCGATCCATCTTGGTCATGACACTTAGTGTCTCTGGTCTATTTCATACCTCTTAACCATGGAGCCTCCCCACATGGTTTGTCTCGGCTGCTGGGACCTTCACAGTCTCACTAGCACCTTTTTCATTACTGCTCATTCTGAGCTCTTCAGGACAGTCACATGTCCACATGCACCCCTAGGATGCTTTCGTAGTCCTTGCTTCCAGCGATACCTACATTCAAACATTGAATAGATTCACATGTTTAGTTTATTCCCATCAGTTTTTATCTCTTAAACAAGAACTTAGAACATTATAACCAAATCATACACACATGTATATTCATAAGCAAGAATTGCAAAATAATCCAATACTTATCTGTATTGTGCGTTTCCTTGCTGGTCCACAGGATCCTGCTTCACTTTGCAAGCCTTGGGATCGCCTATGGACTTGGATGTTAGGTCAGCACGCAGGCTGCTTCACAACATCCTTTGATATATATATCAAACACAGTCAAGCCAACCTTCAGTTGGGTTTATCAGACCGTCAACAAATCGCCTGCACTTATATCAACACTGCATTTATATCAACAACCAATCATCAGCCAAGCCAACACAGTTGGGTTTATCAGGCCATCAATAATAACATATGCATTTATATCAACAATAAACGACTATTTCCAGGTTTCATTTCCAGCGGTGAGCTCTAATTCCACTACCCCATACAACACAAGAAACCACCCCCTTCTCTGCTCTTCAGTTCTTGAGGAATGTCCCCTTCTCTGTGCTCTTTAGTAGGAGGTAGGATGAGCCCAAGCCATTATCCATTTAGTGTACAACACCAGATTACCTCTGTTTAGCCTGACAACACAAGCAACATAAGCAAACTCATCAGTGTTATTGTTCTAAAACTATAATCATATTTCACATCATTCACTATCAAGTATTGAGACACCAGGAGTGCGTCTACTCCCTAGGGTGTAATCAATATTGAAAAACCCTTCCATGATCCGACATCAGAAAAGTGTGCACCCTTTTCCGGTGTGTGCCATGTAGGCCCTATTCATATTCAAGCAATCAGTCATCATGGAAATAAAATCACAACATGTTCTGCATATGAAATTTTAATAATTTGACATGCATATTCTTAGCTAAGGTCATAGAACACTTATCCATTTGCCGAGGCAATATTCTTTCGTTAAAGAGGAATGGGGGCTCCCTTCTCTGAGTCGACAGTCCTTCGGTTTGCCATCCCAACTCCTCTTTACATTTCATATCCACACATGTCTTATCGACATAATTTATACCATTTCACTCATGTTGCTTACAAAACATGTAGTGTAGATGAGACATTTCCAAAATGTTCAATGGAGTTTCACCCGAAACCCATTTCCAAGATAAGGGAAAACCTCCCAATGAAGTTTGGCTCCTGCATGCCATCACACATGATCTTCCTACGATGTGTATCCCTGGCACATTCATCAAGTGGCCAAACAGTCAATCATTATCTGATAATACAATCTAAATTTGATTGTTCCATAACCAAACAATGACATTAGTAATTCAATTCAATAGGAATTTGCAACTCTGTCTACTACAGAAATTGATTTGCTTGGCAATGAGGTGATCCTCAATTGTGGGTCTCTTGTAAGCAGCACCACTATGCTCATTATAATTTTATGCTTATTAGCATAACATGAATACCCACTTACAATGCGTCCTCCTGACACAATCTTATGCAAGCTAATAGTGATTAGTAGTTGTCAGCGATTTCTCAAATCCGAAATTCACAAATTCAAATTTAACAACCCATTATGCATACAAACTATTTTCACAGCCATGAGACTCTTCTCACAAGGTTTGGCTCTTTCACATGGTAGATTCCGGCATTTGTCATGGTCTTACTCTCATTGCCATGCTCCAAACAATCTACCTAAACTCTGAACTTCAATTAGCCAAACACTTGTTAAGTTTGGATGCATATAACCTTTTCATTGCTGCAACCATCACTGAAGCATTTTTAGAATTTATAAAATTCAAATACTTCCAGTTGTTAATAACATCAATACTACCAAAACCCATTTACTTCACGCAATCATTATCGTACTTTAAATTACAGGGTACAGTCACATCATTTTTGCAATTAAATGAAATGTTTAGATACTCCTTACTTCACAAGCGTATCATTTGTACCACCTTGCTCTTTCCATAGAGCATTTTCGGCAGCCAATTGATCATGACTACCTTCTTCATGCACTTATTATCCTGCATTCATAACAAAGCTTGAAATGGTTCCAGAATTGTCATCAATTCCTCATTTCAGCCACTAGTTATTCATAATATCACATGCACTATCTCAATGCATTCATGCAATGCATCACAACATTTGCACGTAATCAGTTACTCACACCCTCCATATGCATCCATTCAATGCATAACTACAAGATTTATAAAATATTTTAATGCATATCCACTCAATGCTTCTTTGCATTGATTTAGGAATACTATGCATTCAAACATACCATGCATGGCCTAACCATGACTACTTCATATAGGATGCATTACTATAATCAAGATCATCAGTGCTTACTTTCTTTGGGCTACTACGCTCATAACAACATATACAGGCATGATACATTTCTATATGAATGTAGTATAAATTTCAAATCCCACATGGTATGAGACCTCTTGCTTTTACCACTCCATGCAATTGTCATAATTAAACCCTTACCTTCATGGGTCCTACTTACACCCTTGACATTACTAGTTTGGTTGGTTATTTGCAGGAGATTGCAGAATTTGCTCACCAAATTTTGATTCTGGACTTGTTGCCTTATTCCTTTCTCCATAGGGTTGATAGTCACATTCGTCAACATCAGCAACATATTCAGCCATGTCCATGTTGTCGTTGGTTTTTCCACTAATGCCAACACCAATGCAATAATTATCATTAGTGGCTCATTATAAATGTGTAATTTTCACTATTTTTACCAACATGTAATATATTATGCATGTAAGGCATATCCTCATACATTTCATGTATAAAACTTGTAATCATAATTAGCAAGACATGGTTTAAGGAAATTTCCCTTTTCAAGTCCCTCATCTTTGCATGGAACTCCTCTTCCACACAACAGCTGGTTTGACTTCATGGTCTTGCTACCTCTAGGCATGCAATTCCCGGATTTGTCCATATTGACAGCAACACATTTCTCTTTCAATCAATCACTAGCACTTTGCTGCTCCCCACTCAAATTCTGGTGACTCTCCCTTGTTCATTGTTGGATAAGCTTTCCAATGCCTATCCACATGCTTCATTTTGACCTCGGGTGTGAAAACCACACCACTTCAAAAATGATGCTTTTTACTAAATGTATTTTGGTCTGAAATGTCAACCTCAGCCACCTGGAATTCTCTTCCTTTTCAGCCCTGTAATCCACTGGCAGTCTGCTGAAAATCCACTGAAAAATCCCACTTGAAAACCCCAAAAATTCCTTTTCTCCAATCGGATCTCTTTCCAACTAAATTTTCGACATTTCAGTGATCAAATCAACAATTTCCTCTGGCGCTCATCGGCTGCCCTGACAACTAACATCTTCCACTGTATCGGACCTTCAATCTTCTAAGCTTCTGGACGGCATCGGCGATGCCAAGGACTGTTCATCAGGTCTCTTTCCCACTATCTTTCCGGCGTTTCGGTGATCAAATCGTCTAATTCCTCCGTTGCTCATCGGTGGTCAGGCGCACTGTGCATCGGGCGACTAGTTCTCTGAGCTTCCGCAACGGTGGGAAGCAAACTAACTAAAGTTTCCACGGCCATAACTCTGTCGGTGGTCAGAATGACTAGCAACTGTAATCTTTCGATCGATGGCCGAAAGCACTAACTGCTGCGGCGTCGGGTGGTTAGTCTTCTAGGTAGCCGCAACAACGGACATCGATCCTACTGCGGGTTTCGCAGACCTTAATACCCCATTGGTCGTCGGAAGGACTAACCACTGCGCATCGGCGACGAAATCCACCATCTTCCGTTGATCGTCGATGTGTTTCGACACTTAGATAAATTTCCGAAAAAATTTCTTCTTTACATCGGCTTCTCCTTCAACTAATAATCGTCGATCTACTTCACTAGACCTTGACAGCTTCTTCTTCTATCCGTCGACGATTCCATCCTCTAGTCATCGGCGATCCCAACAACCAAACGTTTCTGATTGTTGATGATCTCATGCCTTAGAAAAATTTTCGAAACTTTTTCTCCTCTGTCTTCCGTCGCGTCCGCTGTCGAAACAACTATCGGATGTGGCATCGGTGGTTGGGGACTCTACCCGTCGGAGGATTAGTCCACTAGACTTCCTCAACGGCGGGCGCATGAACCACTAATTCTTTCCGACGTTCATCGGTGACCAATACAACTAACATTTTCTGATGGCCGACGAATACGTAGAAAAATTTCCGCAACTTTTCTTCTCTATCTTCCGTCGCATCGGCTGTCGAAGCAACTATACGTCGGGTGGATAGCCCATTAAATAGCCGCAACGACGAATGCATCATTAGCTAATCTCTTCCGATGTTCATCGGCAACTTCATTATCTAAGCATCGACGACTCAATCAACTAATCATCGCCGATCGTCGATGATTTCACGACTTTCCTCTCCGCCCTCGCTATCGGCGGTCCAAACAACTAACTGTCGCCGATCAATCTACTAACCTCTGCTGACGTGTCATCTGCGATCCCTTCATCTTAGTGGCGCCGATCGCCGATGGTCGGCGTCGGGTGGTCTTTCCGCAAAAGGGGCCGACATATCGACGACCTTCGGCTGATCCCCTCTGCAACTGCGGCTCCGACTTCCACTGTTCTCCATCGACGCCCGACGAACACATATAAAAAATTTCGCAATTTTCCTTCCGCCGTCGGGTGAGCTTCAGACTACACGTTCCGCTGCGTCGGAGGACCTTCCAACTAAGTGATCCGTTGCATCAGAAGAACTTCTCATTAAGTTTTCCGATGAGCTGACAATTCTGGCACTTAGAAAAATTTTGTGAATTTTCGTGAATTTTCTTGTCATTCACCCATTTTCTCCTGGTTTTTTTGGGCAGTAGGCACCCTGCCTCTGTTAACTGTTTCTCATGGCCCTCTGAGGCTCAAATGCTGTAACATAAACTCTGTCACTGCATCTTCACGGCCCATTTAGGCCCATGCTGCAACTTTTGCTCTGATACCATACTGTAACGTCCCCAACCCTCTGACCAGCGAAGATGACGCTACCAAACCATAAAAAACCCTCGGGCAAATAGCCCCATGAACATGAATGGGCATATAATGCTGAAATAAAAAGCTTAAAACATAAAACATGCTAAGATGCATAATCCTTCATATACATAGCGGAAGCAAACATACATTCATTCAAGCATACCACATGTTCATCATATTCATTAAACAGTAAATAATAATGCAGAGACGAAATGGTCAATAATACTTATTTTAAAAAGAATTCGTCCCGCAACAAGCTATGTCGCTACAACATTCCACCCAACCATAGGCCAGCGTGCTCATCAATCTCTCAGCAACACTGCCACCCCCGAGCTGGACATGATTCTCCAAAGAATAAGGGTCAAAGCAGGCTTACACATAGCCAATGTACACAAATCAACCAAGCCCACACAATAGGGTTTATAAGGCCGTCAAGGAGCTAGGAAAGGCTAAATGCTAAGCTGGTGGTCTCAATGGAGAGCTAAGGACGCCTACAACAGAGCTAACTTGACTTCTAAGACATCCACACACCCAACACCAGGAATCAGTCATTTCTCTGCTTCACAGTTCCGCAGGCCCTGACTTCCCTTTCCAATGCTCTTCAAGGGTTGTGGGGAAGAAAGCCAGCAGTCCAACTTTGTCTGAGTGGCTCCCAAACACCAGGTTTCTCAAGCATACCCAGCCTCTAATCCTACTCTAAACAGTCCGAAGACCAACCACTGCATACCCGCAGTAAAACGAGCTTTTCATAGCGGGGACAAGGGAAACCAAATCCTGAGTCGTTCTTGGCCCTATCGTGGCCAAAATGACTCAATGTCAACCTACAGCAGCTCAAAACGTGAAAGAAACCACAGCCACGAATGATGGAGGGAAAACCACGATAAACCGCCAGATCAGGGAAAGAACCATAGTCCCAGCTCAACAATGAGGTGACAGAAACATTACACAGTCCCAAAACCGGAGAGAAGTCCGATTCTCAATCTTGGACTGGGAAAAACAGGTACGCAGACCACAAAACCGTGAGGATAACACACATGCACACAGTCCGATAATACAAAAGGGAAATCGATCCTCTTCCCAGGCTGGGGAAAGAACATAGCCGATCTCACAGTGAAGAACCACGGATACCTTTCACAGTCCGACAATGTAAACATGGTCAGACTCTCTGCGTGACCGCAGGAAAAACAAACCGACTCGCTGTGGGAGGAAAAACAGATCCACCGACTAGCAATCGGCGAGAGAAGGGAGAACCAAGCAGACCCCTTCCTGTGTGAGATGGTCAAGACCAAAAAACCACGAGTGGAAGAGTGGAGAGAGTGGTAATCGTCCCCTTGCCCTCCGCGTGAGAAGAGCGAGCCCGCTGGTGGAGTGTACATGGGGCAAAAACTGACACTCCTGCCACACCCACCACTACTCAGCAATAACTGCTCCTAGACAGCAGAAGTTTAAATGGGTGGCCGACACATGGCAAACTCCCAATGACCCCCACGGGTTGGACAACCCCCCCATTTAGGAATCATGCCCTTTTCATTTAACGTTGCACCGTTGTAGCTGGTTGTAGGTTTATTTTAATTAATGTGCATATTTACATGATGCCAGAACTCTAATGTGTCGGATAGCACGATATACCATTGGCAACGATCCCTATTGCTGAAACATACACAACGAAATCGATGGTGGGGATTTTGTCTTTAGCTCCACACCACGATTAATTATAATATATACATCATGTACCTTTTAATGCATCCAGGGTCAAAACCGAGACATTACACCATTGCCGAAAGTTCACTTGTTGAAGGGGCATGCCACACATGCAATTTATCAGAGAGTACAAATTCACATCATGCTTTTCATCCAATAATTAATATGATATGTTTTTTATACACAGTTACAATAGATTATTATATTGTAAATTTATTTTTTATCATGCTTTTTATGATGGATGCTTTTTGAGGCTTGTTGAATTTTAGGGCACTCTTGATTCTTAGGGCTCATTTGGTGTTATGAGAGTTTTATTCTATCCTAGGAGTAGTGGTTATGTGAAAGTGTTAGAGCTCAAAATATATGATTTATTTAAGACTTACCATGTTTAAAATATCGATTGATATTTATATGTTGTTAGTGGACGCTACTCTCGATAGAGGGACACCACATGGTTTTTATATATTCAAACTGAATTTGACCTAGTTGTTAAATTGTGCTTTTATCAAGATGTTGCTCTATAATTATTATTGTATTTAAGGCGTTAATGATTGTATATGTTCATATTTTATGTCTGTATTGTTGATGTTTGGGATGTTTGTAATATAAATGAATGCACACCAATTATAATGGTAATGTTAGAGTGGAATGGTCATTGTTTTGATTGTCTTCTTGTAGTCGTCTAAAGCGTACTTGTAGATTCTTTTATTTGTATTGAGAAGTCCGTCATTGGTAGATTTTTTTATTCGTATTGCAATGTTCATTAATTTTATCTGACCTTAATTTGTTGGGTTCAGTACTTGTTTTTATGATATTATTTTTTGTAAAAGTCATTCAAAAGTAAAATGTTTTTTTGGTGATTTGTTTTGATGTGTAATTGCTATCATCATCTAGAAATGGATCTACTTATATATGATAAATATATGATTTAGATGAAAAACGATACTTTATTTCCATCATGATTTTATATAACATGTACATCACATGTTTGATCTGAGATGTAGACATTATGCTATTTTACCACATTTTGCATGCTTTCAAAAATTTCAAGAACATGGATACAAATACCTCCTTAGTTTATTTGAGAAAACTAGTCTAACATAGTAGTTCTAATGATATGCGTGATGATGCATTAATGTGATTTCTATTCTTGTTAGTGTATGTTTTTATTTTTAATAACTATTGCAAATTTCTAATTAAATCTAAATATTCTAAATCAAATGATATAATCCATATTTTGATTTTCAATAAATGAAAAAGAAAAAGTGGTATTCGTATCTATAAATAGACAAGCAAGTTATTTTTTTCTTAAAGGGTAGCTTAAAAATGAGAGATTTGGAAAATAAGCTAATTGAGAATTCATACACTACATTAAGGTTGTGGGTCTTGATAATACTCCACGTTGTAATAATGGTTAGTGGGTGCCATAATCACTCCAAAGTGAAGTGTTCAATTCTATTAGTTTGTCGGTATGATAAGATTTAGGTCTCCACATGTTCATTTCATAATTAAAAGACAAGATAAAATTTGGAGTCCCCAATTATTCTGAATCTAGTTAGTGTAGTTGTGTTTCACCAACAACTCTAGTTGTGAGTGACCCAATACTTTTTGTGGAATGTATAAATAAATCCATCCTCTCTTAATTCATGCCTTTTTTCATTTGAGGGACTAGGAGTTTAAAGATTTGAGCTTTGGTATATGTTCTTCTATTGCACTATCTTTGTAATATGCATAATCAAAAGCAGAGTCTTCCTAGCAAATGATTCACCAAGACATTACATTATTTTATTACATGATTTTATAATTTGATGAAAGATTTGCCAAGGTTTAACAATATTATAGTTTAGTGAAATATTCGCCAAGATTTTACTATATCATATAGTTTAGTGAAATATTCGCCAAGACTTTATAAGATTCTATAATAAAATGAAAGATTATTCAAAAAATTATATTTACATATTGCACTCCCTTCGTAATATGTAGAATCAAAAGTTGAGTCTTCCTAACAAAAGATTCACCAAAACATTACATGATTTTATAATTTGATAAAAGATTTGCCAAGTTTTTTAATATTTTATAATTTAGTAAAATATTCATTAAGACTTTACAATATCTTATAGTTTAGTNTTTTACAAGATTCTATAATAGAATGAAAGACTATATATATATATATATATATATATATATATTATTAATAAAATAACTTTCAATTTTTCTTATATATTAGGAATATTCACCCATTTATTATACATATAAATTTCAGGTTTGTTCTTATATATTAGCTATATTTTTATCTTCACATGGTGCCTTGATGCCAATGAATTTGCCCTAAATGTTCTAATAGGGTCTTAAAATCTTTGATGGGAGTTATTTATTTATTTATTTTTGAACAATGTTCATTTGATAAAGTTTTCTCCAACTTTAAAAGGTTTTGGATTTTCTTTTTATCTTCTTTTTTATAATTAGTAGTTTTATTATTATTATTATTATTATTATTATTTTGTTGGTTTTAGATTTTATGTTTGGCATTGGATGTAATGTGTTCAAAGTTTAACATAATTTGGACACATGGTGTGTTTAAAATTGTTTTTTTGGAGTAGAAATGATGTAGCTCAAATTGAGTAAATGTGTATTATAAACCAAGATATATTTGGGATTGAAAGAAGTGATTTCAATTTGAACATTTGATCTCCAAGTTGTATACTTGATACCCGCCAAGGGTGTTACCCCAAGACCTGCCAAGAGTGGGGTTGGGATAAGACAAAAATAGATTTGTCTCTGCTCGTTATGTCGAGATGCTCTACGTGCCTGCCACCTCCTATGTGTTACCACCTCCTATGTGTTAGATATCTTATTTGGGTAACTGATCCACTGGATCTGCTACTTTGTATATAACCTCTCTATCTAGCTGGTGGTTCAATTGTTAATGGATAAAGTGTTGCTTGCAAGACTATTATATTTGAGGCGGTTTTCTTTAATTTTGCCTTTTTCTAGGTTTAGTAGTTTGTGTCCCAATAACATTTTGAAGTTTCTTACTATTTTTGAAATTTTTATTTTCATCAATTTTTGTTTTTGGAAAGTTTTTGTTTTAGAAAGTAATGTTTCCAACAATTTTAAAATTTTTATTTGTATTTTTTTTGGTAAGTTTTCACATTGTGAAAAACTTAAATCAGATTAGATTGAGGTGATTTAATAAAAACGGCTGGCTTATTTTTAAGGTGCATTGGTGCAATCAACTTTGATTGCAATCGACTTGCAATCAATATTATAAATTATAAATGGGTTTGCTCATAAAATTTAAAAAAATGATGGTTTTCGAGACAAACTTTTGGTATGGCATCAAAATGCCTCCAAACACTAGAAATAATGGTTGTCTATGTGCTTAAGAATATATATTTGTGGTGGTATTTAATGACATTCGAAAACCTACAAAAAAGAATTTGTTTTTTGAGAAGAATGGGAAGAAAAAGCCAAAGATATCATTAGCACATGAGATTAGATGGCCCATATATACGTATTGAAATTGTATATTTTAAAATGATCTTCTGTTTGGCATAGAGTGAACATGGTCATTGCCATTGTTCTTTTTGATTGATGGCCATGATAGTTGTCTTTGTTGCACATAGTTTTGATAACAATGTTTATTAGCATGTGCATTTTATGATGAGAAAACCATCTTGTTGCATGTGGTGCTTATAACACGAGTTTATTGATGTTAGATGATGGTTAGGTCCATAAGCCCATATGTACATATTGAAATTGTATATTTTAAAGATGATCCTTTGTTTGGCAAAGTGTGGACATGGTCAGTGCCATTGTTATTTTTGATTGATGGGTCATAATAGTTGTCTTTGTTGCACATAGTTTTGAGGACAATGCTTATTTTGCATGTGCATTTTATGATAAGAAGGCCATCTTGTTGCATGTGGTGATTATAATGCTCGAGTTTATTGATGTTACGTGATGGTTAGGTCCCTAATTTACATGATTGAAGCATTCTTGTTGATTGTCTACATTACTACATTGGATCACTTCATTGTTTACATCACAACATTGGATCACTTCAACTTGTTTTTTTATAACATGTAGACTTTTTGGGGGAGACTATTCATTGAGAGTGTGGAATTTGTTTTACTATATTTACCACACATGCATATGTTCTTGGAGTTAGACTTCTTCAGTGATTTTTAAGAGGTTTAAGCAAAACTATTCTTTGTAGAGGAATCATTATTTGTTTCATTAGTTTTGAAAATGTTTGTGTAATGGTTTTGGAGATAGTAAGAACCTACTTGTTGGTGAGATAAATGTACATTTGAGTCCTCTAAATGTACATAAATTATCAACTTGGGGTGCTTATCTTGTGGTGTTTCCAGGAGCCAGAGACCCTTAGCCATGCACACTCTCCAAGATAGTGCAATTGACTCATGATTTCCTAAACACTAGTTTTAAATTAATGAGGCACATGCTACTGAATGCTTGCGCATGCAACTGAGTGAATGCACATGCTCGAGGAGCAAATCCCTAAGAAGACTCAAGGTGCATGGAGTCCCTGAACAATGGAGTAATTAATGCAACCTTAGTTTCGAATGCAACATTTAGTCCATGGTACTAAACCTGTTTAGTTATAGTAACTAATTCAACACAAAGTTCTTTTTTGAAATTGCTTTACACTTCACGATTCAAAATGCAATGCATAAAAAGTAGGAAATGAATACTATAATGAATTAAATTAGGAAATACTATAACCATTAAAGTAGGAAATGAATACTATAATAAATTAAATTCAATGCGACCATGCTCAACAACACAACCTTTTTTATGCCAAGCATGGTATGCACTCAACTCGTAATCCAAGGATAATCCAACTAAAATTATAATGCAGATTGGTATGTTGGAGTTCTTGGATTCTTCAAGGTGATAGGGAGTTCCGAGACTTGTTCCCATTGATCTCCCCCCCCGCCCCCCTCCAAAAAAAAAGGAATCACAATTGTCTAAGTGGTAGTTCATTACCATGATAGTGGGTTGCTAAAGAAATGATTTTAGAACATTATCCTTCTAGGGTGGTGGAACTGGTGCTTTCTTGAAGAGGTGATTAATTGTAGGTTGATATTTTTTAAATTGTACCAAGGTATTGGGCCAGATGCCTATCACATAAATTGAACTCATAGAGAAACCAATATTATCTAGGAGTCACTTTGTATTGTATTTACATAAATGAGAATGCAAAATCTTTCGTATAATTTGTTACAATAATCAACCATTATAAAGTGATTTATTTTAACAACCTCTTTTAATGGTTAATCTACTAATTACACCAAACTTAATCCATAATTATACATGGTTTTCAAATCCAAGGGCTTGGTGAAAGTCATCATTGTTTAATCCAACATGTTTGATGAAGTGGCAATATATATCAACATGCTTCATACACCCGTGGAATATTGGATTCATGGCTAGTTTTCTTAGAGTAGGGTGTCAACTCTATTTTTTGTATCATCTTTGAAAGCATTCTTCTGAGCCAAATTGCTTGACATGCTCCATCAAGTGCTCCTTGATACTATATTTATGTTGATGAAAAAACTATTGCATGTTGCTTCTTGTTGGTTCATGTCTGCACATGTGGTAATGATGAATACATGTCTAGATGTTAATTTTTTGTCATCCACACAACATGCCCATTCTAAATCTTTATGTCCACACAACCTCCGATCTTTTGTTATGCCTATACATATTGCCAAAGTTAATCATTCCTTGACATATTTCAACATTCTCACTTTTGCAATCTAATACTTTGCGTTTGGCAATGCCATAAACATGAGAATGAAACTCATAATGTAACTCAGATCAAGCACGATTGTTATAAGATATATCAAGTTCCCTAGTAGCTTATTAACTAACTTAGAGTTGGTCTTGGTTGAAAGCTTTAACCCTTTTTCCACAACTATAAACATGATTTTGTCATGTGATTTTAAACTTGTCAAACAAGCTTATGGTAGGGATTTGATAATGATATACATAGTTTACTTTAGGAGTGTTCTTTTGATGCAAACTCTAGGGATGACCTTGTAAACTTATCGTTTATGCATTGAAAATCCTAGTTCATTTGGTCGAGGGGTGGATGGGATGGTTACATGAAGTCCATTCCACCATTATGGTGGACCTAGTACCAACTAGGTTATAGAAAAGTGGGAAGTATTGTTTTCACCCCTCATTTCATACTGATTAATTTAGTTTTTTTTTCTTCACTTGTAGTCACTTGGGTGAGAAGGTGGTACGCGAATCTATGAGGACATGTGGATTCGTTGTTGTCACTCCTGTCACATCCCCTTCTTCTTGTAAGACAACTTTTTATAGTAAATAAAGCTTGTTCTTGGTTTCTTTGTCTAATATTTTTACGGGTGTTGGGGTTAAAACTAATCCCCTTAATAACATTATCTTTTCACTTGCATTGAGTCACCGATAAAGGAGGATGGTAGGGTTTTGTGTGATAGGTCACCTTCTATTCCGACATCTAATTCTCTAGGTGGGGAAAATAAGCGAAATTAGAAGGAAAGTTTAGTTGGAAATCTTGTTTTGTTGTAGAATGAGAAGAGACCTAATTGGTCCAGTGATGTCTCATTAGCCTGGAGGTCGAAGCGAAAACTGAAGTTTGAAAACGACAAAGATGGAATGACCCTTTGCATTATGGGAAAGGATGTGAATATGGACTCGAATGGTAGCTTCAACTTAGAGCTCTTGTGGGGAAATTTGAGTACATTCGATTTTCGAGATAAGAGGTTTTGAGATGGATTTGGGTGAAATGGAAGTAGTACGTTTATAACCTACCTAGGGTTCTCATGCTAGAGAAAGGTTGGATAGTATTTCAATTTCTATCTGAGGAGGATAGAAGGGCAATTGTAGATAGATTATGGGTGCTGGGTATGAGTTCTCTGGTCTTATCCAGGTGTCAGTTGGGTTATGATCCTTGGATAGAAAGTCTCTTGCTGACATTTGTGGGTGCTCCTCCCAGTATTTCCTCTTCATTGTTGGAATCTAAATGGTTTTATGGCAATCATGAATTCCATAGGTCGTTTCCTCTTGATTGAAGAGGAGCAATTGTTGGCTTTAGACAGAAAGCTGCCTTGGATGTTAGTTGAGATTGTCTCTGAAGGGGTTTTTTCGGAAGAATTGGAGGTTATTTGGGATGGGGGATCCTTCATTCAATGTCTAGATTATTGATGTATTCCATTTTTTTGTTTAAAATACAGAGAGGAGTCATGAGAAGTCTCATTGTCCCAATCTTCCTTTTGGATCTCAGAAACCAGGTGGTGAGCGGTTTCTGTAGTGGAAGGTTTAGATGAAATTGATACTAGAAATTCCTTCCCCATTCCCTTGGATCAGGATTTTGCATCATCTTTTTTTGGTAAGTTCATTAAATATATCCACGTTCTATTGAAATTTCTTTCTGCATAAGAGATTATTAAATTTTTGTCAGTTTCAGGTGGGGGCTCTCCTTTGGTTAAGTTAGATTCCTTACCCTTTCTTGATTGTACGAGGAGGGGGATTACATATTTGGAGGCTGGATCTCAAGAGTTGATAAATTCAAAATTTGAGAAGTGTAGCCTAAAAGTTACTATTTCTGACCATGTTAGTTCTAAATCCTTTTGATTGGGTAAAGACTCTCTGGAGGTATCAATTTCTGTGAACCTTGGTGAGGGGGAATCCCTATCCAATAACTTTAATCTTTTGGATGTCTCTCATTCTAAGATATCTGGTTCGAAGGATCAACCAAACCCTAATTTTATGCCTTTAGATTTTCCTTTGTTAATTGGGAAAAATGATGTTACTCTTAGGATATCTTTATCTGACTCTCCCATTAATGAACTGCCTTCGAATCCTTTTTCCCTTGAATAAAGTTTCCTTCCTTTGGCTACCTATTCTTCAGTAGATGACGACTCTCCAAATATCAATCCCATTTCATCTATTTTCAATGGAAATGTGACTATTGGATAACCTCGAACATGGAAGAAAGGAAAGGGTGGTCCATCCAGCAAGGGGAATTCGGTTGAGAATGGCTCTTAGTGTATAAACCCAAGGGTTTCCTCAATATTTGAGAAAGGTTTACTGAGGTCATCTGATTCTCTTGCTTCCAATATTCGTGCTCTTAGAGATGATACAACCCAATACAAGGTTATTTAATGAATATTTTGTTCTTACAGGTCAGCGGGCTGGTTAGTGGAAAAAAAGAACTACCCTAAAAAGAGTTTTTGAGATTGTTCGTCCAAAAATCATTCTATTGCAGCAGACTATGACCTCTACGATAAATGCACATGTGATTATTTTCTGAAGTTGAATCCCTCTTGGAGAGTTTGTGCCATAGAGTCTTTTGGCTTATGAGGGGGAACACTTTTGGCTCAGAATATTCTTACATGGACTTAAAATCATTTTGAACTGTTGAAGGTATTTTGGTAGAAGGTTTCTTGAAGGGTTTTAAACAGAAGATTAGAGCCATGAATGTATATGGCCCTTACCATCATAGACATCCTTTTTGGGACCCATCTTCGAGTGGGCCTACTTTCAGACTCATCCTTGATTTTGGATGATGATTTAAATTTAACTATGTCGGCTGAAGAAACTTAGGGCTGGAAATGTTTTTGATCCTTTGGGTAAGTTTTTATGTTCCTTGTTCGAAGAAGCTAGGCTCATAGATATCTTACCAGGTGTTCTTGTGTTGACTTGGTCAAACGATAGATGTGGTAAGGCTAGTATAGCCAAATGTCCGGATAGGTTCCTTATGTTAGAAGATCTTTTTGATGGTATTAGTTGTTATTGGGCTTGTTCTCTTTCTTTTGGTATTTCAGATCACAGAGCTATATTTCTTCAGCTAGATTTTGGCAAGGTCTTTATTCATTATACTTTCAAGTTTAATCCTGTATGGTTAAAGGATAAGGTGTTATGTTGTTTTGTACATAAAAAATGGGAACAAATTTCTCAGTGTGATGAGATTTATTCTATAGGTGAACATATAGAATATTTTCGAAGCTGCCATGTTCTAGATGAATAGTACCTTTTCCTTTTGATGAGACTTGTGAGTCATCTCCCATGTGGATGGAGGTGCAACTATCAGAATCCAGTGATGTGAAAGAATCATTGCATGCAACCATATGATTCAAAGCACTAGAGTCCATGAAGAGAGATCTAGCTTTCGAAACATTAGCCATGAGTGCATGTCCTCTTTTAGGTTGATTATTCCGATCTCCGGTATCTTTCTTCCTTGCTCCTTGAAGAATAATGTTGCTTTTCTCAAGTAGAAGGGCAATATGATCAATAGTTCTCTTCATGCAAGAGATTTCAGGATGAAATCCTCTAGCACAGTAAGAGCACTTTGTCTTCTCTTTGCACCGTTTCTTGTTTTTCCTCGAGCTCGAGGGCTCATCCAATTGCTGTTTTTTCTCCTTCTGCTTGGGAGGGTCAAACTTAGTCTTCTCTTTCTTTTGCTTTCTTTTTTCATTCGAAGGTAATTTGTGTCCTCCAACAAACAAAGCTATATCTTTGGAGTATCTCAAGAATCCCATCTGAACAATTTTATCATGCTCATTGGTAAAGGACTCAATGAATGCATTTAGGGTAGGAATATTCCAATTTGAAATTGTAATTTTTCCGTTATGGAAGGTAGAGACAAAGACAGAGTAATATGGTCCTAGCTTTTAAAGGATAGAAAGAATTAACTGATCATCTTTCTTCTCAACTTCACATTGTTTCAATTGGAGCACAAGGTGCTTAAACTTAGGGAAGAATTCATTTATGGTCTCAAAATTTCTCAGATTGAGAGAGATCAGTTCATTCTCCCACTGATAGGCTCTCAAATTATCTTGCTTTCCAAAGAGTTTAGAAAGTTGTTCCCACACTTCTTTGGGAGTCTTCAATCCACTGAGATGGAAAAAATCCCTTAAAATGGAGAGGCATATGCTTCATCAAGTTTGTTCCAATATCATTCCTTCTCTATCACTGCATTTGGCTCTATCTTTGTGCCCATGCTTGACTTTAAAGATTCCTTTGGAGCACAATGTTATATCAATATCCTCTTTCCAGCAATGATAGTTGAAAGGAGTGAGAAGATTGCTTGGGGAGGAGTCCATTTTGTAGCTGTAGCGAATGCAATAGAAGTTTTGAGATACCTGCAATCACACAAAACAAACAAAATAAGGTCGAACAACCTGCACTTTTGGAGTTGCTTCACACCTAAATAAAATTCTCTGGAGAGAGTCCAGAGGGAGCAAGGCTAAGATTCCAGGTTTTATGTGGAGAACTCTATGCTTTTGGTGCAATGTTGGAATATTTTTGAGCAATTTTGCTCAATCTAAAGATCCATAAAAAAATATGTAGAAGAGTTTCCTTGTGTCGCCATGGCTTTGATACCATATAAAATTGAGGCACAACAATCTTAGAACTAAGAAAAAAGTTACTACATATGAAATAAATCAATTTTCTCAATGAAATGCCCGAAATAATGCAAAAGACTTGTAGCTGCATATTTCTTAATCATAAATCAGAAGAATAGATTTCAATGCGGTACAGTGGCATGAATAGCCATGCAATTCGAATCCAGGAGAGGTCATTTGAATTGGGTCCATGAGAGTGGCTTACTTATCCGTTAAACACCACTAGACGCGTCAGTTAACCACTTAACTCCAACATATTTGACTCTAACTGACTCAGAGGCAGTTTAGATTGAGTCTAACCGAATGGAACTCAATTGCATGCCAACAAGTAGGTGAGGGAACATATTTGAATTCAGTTAGCTGAGATAAATTGAATTTAGTCACCAAAATTAGGTGGAGGTGCCTTTAACACTCCAATTAACTACATTTAGGCCAAAAATAGGTTAAATTATAAGGAAGGCGCCTTTATCACTTCAGTTTAACTAAAAGGTAAGTAAAACAACCCCCAATTGACTGAATGGGGGGCATATGTAAAGTAAATCAACCCAGATTTGCTCCCTGATTGAAGGAGGAGGCTCAATTAGGCTCCTCAATTAAAGGAGGATATCCACTTTGATGATGTAGTCACATGTTTGAGTCAAGACTTAGGATAAGTGGTAAATTAGGCCAAAATAAGCCAAATAATGATGTGTGGTTGGAAAATGAATCCAACAGGAAAGTACTGGAATTTTGCTCCCTCGATATTTCACAGAGCACAAATTCAGGAAAATTTCCCATAACCGATGTAGAATGGGATTTTGAAAAGGTTTGCTGGTCCATCCTATGAGCGCCTGGTTTGGATTTTTCCTAACCTGATCATATCTTCTAAATTTCAAAGCACCTTGATCCCACATGTTGGAAGTAAATGGAAAAGCATCCAGGAGATGGCTTATTGTTTCTTATTCAAGCTCACACAGACAACACCGGTAAGGTCCAACCATTCCTCTTTTTTTTGATATTTTCTCCTTTTAAAATTCGTTTTCTTATTACCAGCCAGCTGAAAATCGATACTTTGGGCCAAATTTTTTTCTTCCATAATTTCTTCCACTTTTGATCCATTGGTTGGATGTTAGCCCCTGTTAATAAATCGTAACATTCCTTCATTGTGAATGAACCTTTTGGGTAGTATCCCCATCGAATCTTGTCTTCCCCTAAGTGCATTCTAATTTTCCTGTTATTAAGGGATACTTCCAGTCTATCCACTTCCTCCCCTAGACCTAGGTATTCCCACCACTCTCTATTTTCCCAGACCTGGAAGTCTTGGTCATCTTCCTGGTGCACCCATATGTCATTGACCTTAATAATTCCTTGATTAATACATTCCTCCATGAGTCGTTGATTTTCCACTTCGTGACATAGCGGGGGAATTTGTTGTCATGAATCCTACCATACTCATTATTTTGGGCCATTCCTTACTTCCCAAAAGCTATGGTATTGGACCAAGCTCCTTCCCTTCCATGTTGTTCGTCATATGTGAGACCTTGGGATTTCGTATGAAAATTGGATGAGATTTCCTTTGTCCCATTTTTCTACATATTTCATATGCCAAACCTTCACCCAGGATTCCTGAAAATGGGTAACCCATCTCCACCACAACTTGGCACCACTCACCACATTCGCCTGTTCAGGGTCCCTAAGGCCTAATCCCCCTGATGTTTAGGGGTGCAGATTGTTTCCCATTTAACCAGAGCCCATTTTCGCCTTTCATTGGCTCCGTTCCACATGAATTCCTGCTGCATGTTCCTTATCTCATTTAGGATATCCTTTGGAGCTTCAAAGGTGGAAAAGAGATAAGTCAGAATTTCCTACAGGAATGATTTTACCAGGACTAATATGCTTACCAAATTAAGGCGCCTCAATGTCCAGCTAGTCAATCGTTTTTTCATGCTATCCAACAACTCCATCCAGGATCCCTTTTAGGTTGTTGAATTCACCAAGGGGGTTCCTAGATATTTGGATGGAAGGGAGATCTCATGGAAGCCCAAGATATGACAAATATTCCTTCTAGAGATCTAGGGAGTGTTAAAGAAGAAAACCTGAGATTTTTGGTCATTGGTTTCCAGGCTCGAGGCTTTACCAAAATTGGAAAGACAGTCTTTGAGCTTCCTGGATTCTTGGACTGAGGGATACCCCATCAGCATGGTATTGTCCACACACTATTGATGAGTTTGTTTATCTTCCCTTTGGTGAACTCTTAGCTCTCTGATATCATTGTTGTCTCACAATGCCGAAATTGGCCTTCCTAATCCTTCCGCCATAAGAATGAAGAGAAAATAGGATAAGAGATTTCCTTGTCTTATCCCCCTCAATGGATTGATGAGAACCCGACAACTCTCCATTTACCAAAATGGAGAAGAAGGCCGAGGAAACTAAGTTCATTATACACTCAACCCACTCAACCTGGAAACCAAAAGATGTTAGCATACTTCTCATAAATTGCCAATTAATTTTGTCATAGGATTTAGCTATGTCAAATTTCACCATCATTCCTAGGATTTTCTTCATTTTTATAGAATGATGCATTTCATGGAACAAGATAATACCATATGTTTTCTATCGATCCTCTACAAACCCCGATTGTTATGGGGATACTAGGTAGGGTAACAGGGGTTTGAGTCTATTCATAATCACCTTAGTTATGATTTTATATATTACATTGCACATGATTATGGGCCTAAATTTATATGGTGAATCGATCCCTTCACACTTTGGTATGAGAGTGAGAAAGGTAGCATTGAACACTGGTAGAATATTTATTGAAACCCTAGAATATTCTACTATCTTCCAAACTTCTAGATTGATGAGGTCCCATAAATGATGAAAAAGTTCATTGTGAATCCATTTGGGCTTGGGGATTTTCCCTCTGCTATATGGAAAACTGCTTCCTCTACCTCAACGAGGGATATAGACTTCATTAGGAGTTCATTATGTTCTTGGGAGATGAGAGAAGGGATGTGCCTTGTTATTTGATCAATGTCCCCCCTTTTGTCCTGTCTTGGTTCAGACATTATGTCCTTGACTCTGTTGGTTCAAGGTTGTTTTTATTTCCTCCCTAGTTTCCATCCTTTCCCCCTGGAATTCTTAACTGAGAAAATTTTGTTCTGCAATCTGTTCTCGATAACCGAATGCCACAATAGTTTTGTATTTTTCTCCCCCTCTTTTAGCCAATGATTCCTTGATTTTTGGCGCCAAATAATTTCTTCTTTCCTTTCCCTCTCCTCAATTTTTGAACAGAGGATAAAGTATTCCATATGTAAATTGGTAGTGTACTCACTATTCATCCCTATGGTTTGGATCTCCTGCAGCCAAGTTTCCAGAATATTATTATCCACAAATATATTGCCAAAATCTTCCTTGTTCCATTTTTTTACTCTTTCTTTCAGTGTTTTAAACTTCTGTTGGAACTTGTATATACTCTGGACAGATCCTTCGCTTAGTTTACCTCACCAAGTCTTGATCTTTTTAGTGAAATCTGGATGCCCTAGCCAAAATTATTCGAACCTAAATGGTTTTTAGAATTGCAAACCCAACCCACTCAACAGTAATTCAACTGGCTAGTGATCTGATCCTGCTACTGGAAGGATTGTTGAATGAAGTTCACTTCCTAAGTCCATTGTTGATTCTGAAACAAAAAATCTATCCAGGCGAGAAGCAATGTGTCTATCCGCCATCCTCTTATTGTTCCATGAAAGCCATCCTTCCCTCGAGGTGATGTCTACTAGCCTTAATTATTCAATAGTGTCTTTGAAGGACTCACATTATTCCTCCAACCGACGTTGACCTCCTTTCTTCTCCTCCAAAATTTTTATGAGATTTAAATCCCCCCCCTAAGACCCAGTGTCTCCCTCCAATCTCTTCATGGATTTTTCAGAGTGAATTGATAAAACTCCTTTTTTCTCCAGCGATATGAGGTCCGTATACATTTGTCATCACTCCTTCTATTGAGAAAACAATTACCTTAAAATATGATGATATGAAGCACTAATTACCCTATAATCCTCATAAGCTCACCTTGTTGGCATCCCATAAGATTCCCATGCCTCCTGCATAGCCTCTTGCATCTATGCCTATCCCTTCACTTCCCTTCCAATTTTTCTTGCTAATTTCCTGGATCTGAGTCGATGGGCACTTAGTTTCTTGAAGAAACACTATGGCCAGATTTGTTCTCTTGATCTTCTTTCCCAGAAGCTTTGATTTTTAGGAACTATTTAAGCCCTACACATTCCATGATATGATCTTCATTAAACAAATTACAAACCTAGACCTACCTTAATGGTAGGATATTGACCTGATTCTACCAATCACCAACCTGCTTTTTCTACTCTCTGTTTGTTCGGTTTCCTTCTTGTCTTCTTTCTTGTCTCTTCATACTTCCACTTATTCTCCTTGTGAGATCATCTATTGATCCCGAGTTGGTTTGTCTCCCTTGCCTTGAGAATGGATTCTTTTAATAGGATCACTTGCTCATGTAGGACATATCCTTTTTTACATTTGCACAGGCTTGCTTGATTCCTTACAGGTCCAGATCTCCTATGTTCATATCCTCTGCTTCGTCCCCTGTGTCATGATAAAAAACATATTGGTGTCTCTCTTCTGTGGCCTCATCCCTAGTCTTGGTAGGTATGTCCATTTCCTCTATGTGGGGATGATCCCCCTACTTTCCTTCTGGTTGTTTATCAAGGGTTTCCTTCAAGAGGTCCTCAAGAACATCAAACTTATTAGTCATTGAGATCTTATTCACCTCTTGGCTGTCCTTATTTCCCTCTCCTTTCTTTCACGAGGAGACCTGGTGAAACCCTTGAACATTCTTTTCCTCCTCCTTCCGAGGTGTTGGATTTGGAATATTCATGGGGCATTCCCTAAACAGGTGACCATATTCATGGCACGTTCGACACCGAAATGCAATCTATTCACAATTCATGGTTTGCAGCCAGTCTTCATCTTCCCATGACATTCAGATCGCTTTTGTTAGTTCTTTGGTGAGATCCATATAGACAAATATCCTCACATATGCTGTGTATCTTTGGATCCTGGTTTGTTCTGAACTTTTGATGAATTTCCCCAGTGTTCCCTAATTATTCCAAAATCTATGGGTCCCAGTATTCACCCAGCAAGGAGTACAACGTGATCCATACTGACGCTACTTACATGTATTCCTTATTCGATCAGAACTTTCCCTTCTAGGGTCTTAGGGATAAGCCTACCAAATAGAAGAAATATGGCCCCCCATCCATGACTTTGTTCCCGTCTTCCACATTCAAAAATGAAATGGTGAAAAAACCCAATTGTAAATCATAATGACCCTTCGGTTTCCAAGAAGAGTTTATCCACCAAACTAGGGATTTTTCTGAAGGCTGCATTTCCATAAAATTCATGATTAGAGCATGATCTTGCATATACTAAATGCAATCCCTGATCTTAGATGATCTGACCTGCTTAGTCAGAATTAGGGTCACTTTGGGCATGCATTTCCTTGGCTTCCGATCCATCGTCTTTTCTTTCCGGATCTGAGCCTGATCTAGAGAAACTAGGATGTCCCCGATATGCAACCCTATTGAGGTAGATTTCAGGGAGGCTTTCTTGCCTCCCCCTTTTCTGTCCTCCATACTTCCATCAGTCTGCCCCGCTTTGCAATTCTCTGAAAGTCCTTCTCCCTTTCAATTACCCTTAAGATGTATCCAGTATCGTCAAATTTTTCAACCTTTGAGGATCTTTATATTCCTTGAACTCACTGAATACTTAATTTTTCCCTTTCAAGAAATATATCCTAGCTAGCAATGTTTACATTAGGTACTGGATTCAAAATAACTTCTTCAATTCCATTTGAAGGAGAATTGCTTAAGGATTTCATGAGGATGTAAAAAATGGTGGTGGAGCTTTATCATGATTGGAAGAGAGGTGAATAAGGTGATCCATCTGACACTTAAGGTAAAAAATAAGGAAATGGTGAGGACCCTCCTAAAACTCCACCATCTTCACTGTCTTATCTTGATGGTTCTTTACCTTCTCCATTTGAAAAGCAAAGGAAATTTCATGGAAAAATTGATTTCAGTGTGCCTCAATTAAAGCTTGATATTAAGTTTGAATTACCTATTTACAATGGATAACTTAATGTTGGAAAATTAGACAATTGGATTCGTCAAATATAAATTTATTCTAGGATTCAAAAATTCACTGAAGATAGCATCAAAATTTAGTTGGATTCTCTCTGGCTTGGAAGGGCTGGTTTCGTATGTTGAGAGAGAAGATATCAAGAGGATCTTGCCACAAAAGGTAAAATTATATCCTCTCGGTATGAGTTCACTTCAGCCTTAAAAACTTAGTTCTATCCGTTGGGGTATATGCAGCAAGCTATGATGGACTTGCAAAACTTGAGCAAGGTAAAGGACAAAGTGTACATTAACACACACAAGAGTTCAGAAAAAGATATTTGGTACTTGGTATACCTCTCTACACTCAAGAAACGCTTCTCAAGTATATAAGAGGGTTACATAGTTATTTATGTCATATGATACTTATGTTTAATCTGACTAACCTTGATGAGGTATGTTTTCAAGCGACTCATAGGGAGTCCACGGGGAAGAATACAAAAGAAATCATTTCCAAGAAACCTTTTAAACTAGATATAAGTTCAAAGGTAAAGGGAAAGGTAAACATACAACTATTTTGAATAAAGAAGGAGAAAAACCTACATGCACTCATTGCTAGAAAAATGGTCATGATGCATCAAATTGTTGGAAACTTCATTTGAAACTCAAGCTTGAGAAGTTTTGGAATAGGGAAGATAAGAAGACCATTGCCGCAACAATCCAACATGATTTGGGATTTAAATTTGGGGATGAAACTAAGGTTGTTTCTACAAGCATTCAAGGTAAACAGTCCTTCTATTTATGTTTCAAAAAATGAACTTTTTGTTGATGAAATAAAGAGAGGTGATCTATTTCATATTAGGGCAATCTCTAAACACACAAAAATTGATACTCTTTTTGATAGTGGGTCACAGGAAAATATCATTTTAGAAGAGATAGTTAAGAAAATTCATTTGGAAACTAAGTTACACCCTAAACCATATCAAGTTGGATGGGCATGTGATAATGCACAATTGCAAGTTACAGAATTGTGTAGGCTTATATTTTCCATTAATTCTAGATTTGTTGATGAAGTTGATCTATATGTGGTGCCATTGGATATTCGTGGTATTGTATTGGGTATTCCTTATCTTTATGATAGGAAGGCTATCTTTTACAGGGAAGATAACAGGTATCAACTCACAAAAGGTAGTATTTAATACATTGTTCATGCATACTGCATGGAAACTAATCTTTCTTTGGTTTCTACAAATCAAATGAAGAGGATGGTAAATGCTAGTAAGAATTTGGTCCTTATGATAGTTAAAGAAAATGATGTTGAACAAACTAAATATTTTAAGGGTTGTGACCCAAAACTTGAAAAAAACTTAATTAAAGTGGTATCTGATTATGGTATTTTGTTTCAAGTACCTAGAGGGTTACCTCCTAAAAGAGAAATTCAACATAAAATTCACTTACAACATGATGCACCTCTTCCTAATTGAGGATGAAAAGATAAAGAAGCAGGTTCAGGGAATTTCTTGAGAGTGGGGACGTTCGACCAAGTTCCTCTTCTTTTGGTTCACTGATTGTTTTGGTGCCAAAGAAGGACGACACATGGAATATGTGTGTGAATTATAGAGCATTAAACATAATCACAATTAATAACAAGTATCCTCTTCCTTGAATTGATTATCTATTGGATCAGCTTAAGAATGTAATTTGTTTCACTAAGTTAGACTTGCGAAGTGGCTATCATAAAAATAGTATTCACGACAATGATATTTGGAAGACTGCTTTCAAAGATAAACAAGGATTGTATGAATGGATGGTAATTCCATTTGGTCTTTGTAATTCACCCACAACATTTACGAGGGTGATGAATGATGTGTTTATGCCCTTTCTTGATGATTTCATCATAGTCTACTTAGATGATACTTTGATTTTTAGTCGTACTTGGGAAGAACATGTCAAGCATGTAAGAAAAGTGTTGTATAATACTTCTAAGGGAGAAATTATACTTAAATACATCGAAATGTGAGTTTAGAAACACATCTTTAGTTTATCTAGGTTACATTGTAGGGGGTGGGGAGCTAAGAATTTATCTCTCTAAAGTGGAGGTCAGTGTGAATTGGCCTAAGCCAAATAATGTAACCAATGTAAGAAGTTTTTTGGGAGCAACTTAACATTGGAGGAAGTTCTTTGCGAACTTCTCCTTCATAGATTATCCATTACATGCTTTGAGAAGTGTGAACAAAGTCTTTCAGTGGGAAGGAAAATAACAAAAATCCTTCAACACTCTGAAAGAAAAGATAAGCATAGCTCCAATACTTGTACTTCCGGATCTACAACAACCATTTGAGATAAAAATTGATGCTAATGGTTATGCCATGGGGGAAATCTTAATGAAACATAAAAAACCAATATGTTATCTCTATGAAACCTTTTCTAAAGAAATAATCACCTATCCTACCTATGATAAAGAATTGTATGCATTAGTACACACTGTAAAGAAGTGGAAACATTACATAACGACTAAACAAACAATCATACATATTGATCATCAACCACTACAATATCTTTAATCACAAACTAAGCGACAAAAATCAAGGCATTTCAGGTGGATGGGTTTTCTACACCAATTTCATTTGGTTATTAAGTATAAGAAAGGTATTCAAAACAAAGTTACAGATATGTTGTCTAGACCTCCAATAAGTGCTTCTATTGTCATTCAACAAATTCCTTTGGTACATTCAAGTTTTGTTGAACAATATACTAAGGATGAATAATTTAAAGAAGTATATGAATCACTAATGCAAGGCTCCCAAAATGAAGAATTATATTATCATATTCATGAGAAGTTGCTGTATCATATTGGAAAAATATGTATTCCACAAAGTGAAAGAGTGTGTGTGATAAGAGAAGCTCATACTTCTCTCATTTGAGGACATTTTGGTGTAGGAAAAACTGTAGCACAATTGCAAAATTTTCGTTATTGGCCTTGAATGAATGATACTATGTACAAGTATGTAAAAGGATGTGTTATGTGTGCAACAAGTAAGCCAAGTAACAAAAAGTTAGGCTTGTACACTCCACTTCATGTTCCTTCCCGTCCATGGGAAAGTGTTTCAATGGACTTTGTAGGAGGGATACCAATGTCTAGAAAGGGACATGATTACTTATATGTTGTTGTGGATAGATTCAGTAAAATGTGTATTCTAATTCCTTGTAAAATGCATATCACAACTGAGTTGACTGCTCATTTGTTCTTACAAAATGTATAGGTCCATTTCAAACTACCTACTTCTATTATATCTAATCGAAATTCCCACTTTCCTGGGAAATTTTGGTCATCTTTATGGGAACTATAGATAGAAAGTTTAATAAAGGCACAACATTTCATCCACAAACCGATGGAAAAACAGAAGTGGTCAATCAGACCACTGTACATATTCTTCAAGGGTATTGTGCTAAGCATCCTAAGCTTTGGGATGAGCAGTTGCATTATGTTTAGCATGCCTACAACAGAGTCATACACTCTTCAACATAGAAGTCTCCATTTGAGACATGTTTTGGGTATTTTCCAAACTCTCCCTTAGACTTTGTTTTTGGGAAAGATTTAGTGGAATATGGACAAGTTGATGTAGATAAAGCTTTGAATTTTATTCAATAGATTCAATTGACTCATCAAATAGTGCAGGAATAGTTAGAATCAAGTCAATCCAAGTATAGAGAAA
Organism: Pseudotsuga menziesii; assembly: GCA_001517045.1. NCBI lineage: Eukaryota > Viridiplantae > Streptophyta > Pinopsida > Pinales > Pinaceae > Pseudotsuga > Pseudotsuga menziesii. Next base: position 39,143 of record LPNX010683888.1, on the reverse strand, counting down.
GACATGGAAACCATCGGGTGGATCATCATTTCCAAATTGGTGATCGTGTATGGCTTCATATTAGCAAACACCAAGTAATCCAAGGTGAAGGTATAAAGTTGAAACCATTTGGGTATGACCCTTTCACAATTTTTGATCAAGGTGGTAATAATGCTTTTTGGTTATATTTTCCTCCTTATATGCAAATGTATTCGATTGTTAATATGGAAAACTTGAAATTGTATGAGATTCCTATGATTATGGACCAAGATGTACAGGTTCAAGTACCTTATATTGATGATTTTTCTCATCAATATCTCAATGAAATTTAGGAATATGTTATAATTGATAAGAAGGTCAAATCTTCACGAAGAGGTGACATGGGGTTTATTCATGTGGGGCTTAAAGGAATGCATCCAAGCAAAGCACAGTGGCTAGAGACCAGAAGAGTGAGGTATCTGTATCCTCACCTATTTTTTGAATGATTCCATTCTTTTGGTGGCCTAAAAGATTCCTAGTGGGAAGGTTTGATCCAGGAGTATCTCCAAGATCGATCAAAATGAAAGTCTTCAAAAGGTGAATAAAATATTACATATGTGTACAACTCGTCGATATATTTCTGGCAATGTTTGTTTCGTGTGAAATGACCTTCAAATGTGAAAGTTATTGAGCTTGGAAATTTCAACAAAAAGGTAAAAATGATGTACAAATGAAAAAAATAGGGGGCCATGTGGCACACCCATAGGGTTCCTTGTGGAATGTACATTCAACATAGGTGGTAACATGGTAGTATCATAGAGTTCCACATGGACAAGTTTTGGTGACATGGTAGTTGAGGTGGATCAATAAAGGAATTCCAAGTGGCATCCCTGTTGGTAGTTAGTTGCACAAATTACCAAAAAGTATGGAGTCGGGGAGGATCGAACCCCCAACCCCCACTCTGCCTATGCCTCCACGGAGCCTTCCTAGCCAGGATTCCCATAATTATTTCTTATAATATAATGGTGACGACTTATTTTTGAAGTTGAGTGATAAGTTAGTTGGAAAAAGGGGCAGGATCAAGGGCATAGCCCTCAACCCCATGGCCAACTCCGAGGCCGTGTTATGTTATATGTTATACGGTGGAATAACAACCAATGAAATCATCATGGAATCCAAGTCACATGTGAACCAATAAACCACAGAACCAATGGAACCACATCAAATACTAACTGCCATTGCATCAAACCAATCCAACAATACAAACTAGTTCATGTTAAAAGGGGAGAGGCCCGCGAGTTTGACCCGAGAAATCTACCCCGAAAACCTATTTAAAGCTCCTTTTGGAGCAATGAAAATTAGTGCTCAGTTCCCATTTTTTGCATAGATACTGATGCAAGAAAGAATTATAGTATGTATAGATTCATATGACCTATACAACACAGAAGGAGTTTTTTTCTTGATTTGCGTGCCATAGGAGGCCTCAGCCAAACCATGTTGTGTTTATACTCATTTTTCTCAAAATTTCGATAGGATTGCAGTGGTGCTGTTAGTTTCTGGGTTTGATTGATAGAACTCGGAAGTGTTTCTAGAAACTCATGTATGTAATATTTTGAAGACTTAATAAGATCTTCCTTCTCATTGGAAGTGGCCCAGAGACGTATCCTAGGAGGGGTGAACTCCGTTATCATATTCTATCTATAAATTTCATGGTTTGCATACTGTTTATTTGCTTATATGATTTATTTACGCATTTTAAAATTATCATTTATAATCCTTTTATTAGATTTAACAAACAAATTTCACATGCAATTTATATGGTTAAAAAGATTCTGAAAGTTTTAGATCAATGAGGGAAGCATACCCTAATCGGTTTTAAGTCTTGGCATACTACGACATGTATGGAATAAGTCTGTGTTGAGGATGATGCATTGTTGAAGGCGAGGGGATATGTAATACCCCTAGTGTGTTAATCCCCTGGATATATATTATGGTTATTATTATATTGTTATATGGAACTGAGTGCCTAGAATATGGACTATGAATATTATCATTATGAATATTATTGTTTTTTCATTACTACTTTCTAGCTCAACATGGACAACTAATATGGCTGGGGGGTCATGGATTCCATGTGTAAATGGGGTTGGGTACTAGAAGTTGTTTCTCTCCCTAACAACACTTTTTGTTCCCCCCTCTTAATTATTATTTCCACTTGTTGAATGTACCAATTGGTGGCCTTGTAACCCCACTTGTGTTGGTATGCCCTCATTGGATATTTTTAACCAAGAATTATATTGTGTAACCCCTTTGGTAACCTCTTTCTCCCTTGTAACTTTCCAGTAAAAAAATTGAGTTACCTTCTCTTGGAATGGGAGTTACTCCCTTAAGGAATTCAAATTGCCTCTTTGGGGGTTCTCTTGGATCATTACACCTAACCTTTATGTTGGAGTTTGTGCAACTTCAGAAGCTATTATTATTGTCCTCGTTTGAGATTTGAACTTGTTGTAATCATTCATACAAGCCATACAAAGAACAAATGTAAACCTTGGCGTGAAAAACCAACAAATAAAAGAAATAAAATAAAATTATAAAATATAAAATTATATTTCTCCCTCAAGTGAAGTTTGCCCCATTTAAATTTTTAGTGGGAAAACAATATAAATAGGAGGCACCCCTCCTCATTTTGATATATAGTAGCAGTACAACAACATAAGTGAAGTGTGTAGTTTTCTGGGAGAGAGTGCAACTACACAACAACTCAAAGAAGTTCACATACACTGCAGAAGAAGGCTGTTTTCAGGGATTCAATCTTTGGAAAGCATTTCCATATTTTTCATTTCTTTCTTCATTGTACTATGATCTCAAAATTATTATCTCTAGACGAAGATTGTTGGGTTTTCTCCCATTTGGGTTTCCCAGGTGAAAAATACTTGTGTTATTGTTTTGTGCTGTCTATATTCTAGTGATCCTATTGATAAATGCAATTAATATATACTGCTATAATCTTAAAAAAATCTATGGTATCAGAGCAGTACTAGAAGAAGCCATTGCCAGAACTCAGTCGGTAACCTATCGAAACTAGGGTTTCATCTTTCAAGGTCTTCACTCAACCTTTTGGCAGAAAAATAGCATTGGGAGGTTTTCTCTAAGGAGGGAACATATTTTGGTGAATACATAATTCAATTCCGAGAATTTTTAATTTTGACCTAATTCTAAGGATTATATTGACTCATGATTTCCTAAACACTAGTTCTAAATGAATGAGGCACATGATACTGAATGCTTGTGCATGCAACTGAGTGAATGCACATGCTCGAGGAGCAAATCCCTAAAAAGACTTAAGAAAATCTATGGTATCAGAGCATTACTAGAACAATCCATTTCTAGAAAATCTAGTTGAATTTTTATTTTTGACCTAATTCTACAACTGCATTAGAAATTAGGGTTTCCAGTTTTGACCTACTTTCTCCACAGTTTTGGCTCAACTCTACCTCTACTCAATTCGCCTCGCTAGGGTGCATTTATATGTGGAGTTAGTTTTCCAAAACTCCAACTTTCATTTTTGACCTAGCCTCTACTGGGGTCTCAGATCCAGATCTGCAGTCAAGATGATCAGCATGAAGGCTGAAGATCGTTTGGAAGGGGCTTCCAATTTCATCCCACTGGAAGTCTAGGGTTCTTATTCTACTAGAATAAAATGAACTATTACAGTTTGTAAAGGCAAAGGTCCCAGAACTAGAAGCCGAATAAGACAAACCTCGCTGGAGAGAGGATGATGCCAAAGCAAGGAGGATTTTAGTGGAATCAGTTAGAGATCACTTGGTTCCTCAGATATCAGAAAATTCGATGACGAGAAGGATGTTAAAAACCCTAAGGAATCTATTTGAACATAGTAGCATCAACGTGACTCTCACATTGAGGAATCAACTGTCAAATATGAAGATGACGAAGTCTGAGAATATTGCCTCATATTTCATGAGGATCACCGAGCTCCAGGACAAGCTAAAGTCCAGAGGAGATAATATTGAAGAAAATGATCTTGTCATGACCACCTTAAATGGTCTCTCACTATCTTGGGATTCTTTCATACAAACTATAATTGGTCAAACCAAGTTTCCCAAGTTTGATAAACTATGGGCAAAATGCACTCAGGAAGAAACAAGAATCACAGCATGCCAAAGACTTCATGGTACTCAACCCGAGGAAAATCAAGCATTCGTATATCATGCCAAGAAAGGAAAGGGAAGGGGAATGAAGCTGTACATTCACAAGCATCAAGATAAGAGATCAAGTCCTCCTCTAGATCAGAAGAAACAAAAGAAGGATCTATCTCAGATCCATGCTACAGGTGCAAGAAATACGATCATTATGCTAGTAGCTATCGAAGTTCTCACAAAAGGAAGCATGAAGCTTCAACTGCTGATGTAGAGGAATATCACCATCACAAGAAACAAAAGAATGAAGATCATACATAATTCTTCTTCATATCAACTTTATCAGGTACGGTTCCCACCACTAGTGCTACTTGGATCATAGATAGTGGTGCATCTAGACACATGAAAGGATATAAAGAAAATCTCTCAGAAGTAGTTGAGAAAGATTCCCATCTCCATGTTGTACTTGGAGATGATGCCAACTACACTGTGAATGGATCTGGGGCTACCTCCCTTTAGCTAGAGTCTAATGATACTCTACACTTAAGTGATGTGCTCTACGTACCTGGTATGAAAAGAAATCCCATTTCCATCTCTGCCTGATAAGACAAAGGATATAAAGTAGCATCTTCAAATGGAAAAGTACTTTCTTGGAAGAAGAACTCAAGCATGGATACAACCAAAGTAATTGGTATGAGAGAGGAGAGATTATATCGAATGAATAGTATACCAGTCCAAGCCCTAGTCCATGAATCTACAAGTATGGGTGAGTTGTCACAGAATACTAGCTCATATAAATTACAGAGCTCTCCCAGCAGTGAAGAACATAGTTATAGGTATACCATGATGGCACATGTAGAGGATGTGCACTTGGAAAGCATGCCAAGAAATCCTTCCCTTACAGTGAGAATAGATCCAAAGAAATATTGGATCTAGTGCACTTTGATTTGTGTGGCCCAATGATAGTTGCCTCATTGGGAGGATATAATTACTATGTGACCTTCATTGATGACTACTCATAGAAGACTTGGATCTACTTTTTTAAGACTAAGGAATATGAGGAAGTACTCAATAAATTCAAGGAGTTCAAAGCACAAGTCGAGAATTTGTCAGGGAAGAGGATGAAGATCCTAAGATCATATAATGGTGGAGAATATACCTCTACGAAACTCAATTAGTTCTGCAGAGAAGCAGGAATTAAGAGGGAGCTTAAAATTCCCTACAATCCCCAGCAAAATGGGGTTGCTGAAAGAAAGAACATAACAATTGTGGAGAAATCCAAAGCCATGATTCATGACTAGAGTCTACCCATGTTCTTATGGGCATAAGAATCCAGAACAAATTTATATGTATAGAACAAATTCCCACATAAGATAGTGAAGAACATGACTCATGAAGAATCCTTTACATGAGTAAAACTAGAAGTGGGTCACCTTCGAATATTTGGTTGTCCAGTCTACATACATGTTCCCAAGGAGAAAAGGATGAAGTTACAACCTTCAACCAAGAAGGAAAATTTCGTGGGATACAATGAATCTTCAAAGGCCTACATAATCTATATCCTAGGATCCAGACATATTGAAGTTAGCAGGGATGTGACCTTTGAAGAAGAAATGACTATCAGGAAAGGAATAGGATTGGACATGGATATCGATGATGATTAATTGGAGATGAGATCATCTCCCTCTCCAGTTCAGAACGAGTTAGAAGGAAAAGATGAACCCGTTGATCCCACTGATCCAGTCACGACATTTGATATTCCCGAAGATATGCTAGTAAGTCGGAAAATACCTAGATGGGCACAATGGACCTTACATGATGTAGAGGGGCATGAAGCTCCACATGGAACTTTTTGAGAAAGAAAAATATCTTAGAGGTTTTCTAGCTATGTTGCATTGATGAGTCATATCATTGAATCATAACCCATCGCTTATGAAGATGCATCCAGACACCAAGTTTGGAAGGATGCCATGGAGGAATAAAATCAATCCATCATGAAGAGTGATGTGTGGGAGATTGTACCGATACTTGAGGGGAAGTCATTTGTAACTTCCAGATGGATATACAAAATCAAACATGGAGCAGATGGGAGTAATGAAAAATACAATGCAAAATTTGTTTCCAAAGGGTTCTCTCAGAAAGAGGGAGTCGATTATGATGAGACATTTGCTCCTGTGGCTTGATACACTTCCATTAGATCGATCATTTCTATTGCTTCAGCTATGGGATGGAATTTGCATCAGATGGATGTCAAGAATACCTTTCTCAATGCTATTATTGAGGAATAAGTATATATTGAATAACTAGAAGGGTTTGTTTTCCATTGAAATGAGTTTGACGTATGCAAGCTAAAAAAGGCATTATATGGACTCAAGCAAGCACCTCGTGGTTGGTATGGATGGATAGATGGAGTCTTGGTGAGTCTGGGATTCACCAAGAGTGATGAAAACCCCAACCTTTACTACAAGGTTGTGAATAATGAGCCACTGATTTTGGTAATATATGTTGATGACTTGTTTCTTTCCGGAAATGAGAAACTTATCTTATGGTGTAAGAAGAAAATCACCTATGAGTTCGAAATGAAGGATCTTGGATTGATGCACTACTTCTTGGGATTAGAAGTTTGGTAGAGGCAGAAAGATATTTTCCTAGGACAAGGAGAATACACCATAGATATAGTAAAGAGATTCAAAATGTTGGACTGCAAGTCCATAGCTACTCCAATGGATGCAAACTTGAAGAAGATGAGGGATTCCGCTTCAGATTCAAATTTGATTTATCTCACCATGTATCACTAGTTGATTGGGTTCTTGATGTATCCAACGAACACCAGACCAAATATTTGTTTTCCTGTGAATGCTCTCAGTCAGTTCATGTGCGAAATGAGGCAGATTCACTAGATTTTTGCAAAACATGTGCTCAGATACTTACGTGGAACTGTGGGATATGGTCTATGATACGATTCAGAACATGACCTAAAATTGCAAGGGTTTATAGACTCATATTGGGCCGAATTCTCTGCTGATAGGAAGAGCACTTTTGGATGTTGTTTCAGTCTGGGTTTTTCTATTATTTCCTAGTGCAGTAGGAAGTATAACTCAGGAGCTCTCAATACTGCAGAGGCTGAGTATATGGCTTCTAGTTCATCAACCCGAGAAGCATTTTGGATTTGTAAACTTCTTACAAGATTGTTTGTCCATATTCCAGAGCTAACCGTGATTCACTATGATAACCATATTTGTGTGTAGATGTCAGTAAATCCTATATTTCATGACAAGTTAAAGAACATAGAGATTTGGTATCACTTCATACGTGATATGGTGTAGAAATATGTGGTCGAGCTACAATATATTCTGACAAATGACCAGATTGCAGATGTTCTCAATAAGTCTCTTCCCAGGGTGAAATTTGAATACTTTTTCAGAATACTTGGAGTAGAATTGAACGTATCCCTCCTTAAGAGGGAGATACGACTGAGAGACACTCAATATACCCTTTCCCAGGTACCTCTTCTCATATGGGTTCTCATCTAGGTATGGGAGAACTACCATCGAAATATGAGACAGACAGGTAGTAGATGGTACAGTTCACAGAGGTGCCTCTGCTCATTTAGGTGCTTAGCCAGGTCTGGGAGAAATTCGATCAACAGAAAAATGCATACATAACAGAAATCGTGCCCCTGAGGCCTCTCTTCCATCTTTCTACATGAGGAAAACAACAAAGAATCCCAACCTGTGCGTGAGGAGAAGAGAGAAACGGCTGTTTCCGTGTGAGGATAGACGAGAGTGGAAGAAGAATGGCGTCCTATTTTCCCTGCCCACATGAAGTGAAAGAGTCTGCTGGTGGAGTGTGCATGTGGGAAAGGACTGGCAGTCTTGCCACACACCACTTCCCAACAATAACTGTCCAACTAACATCATAGGTTTTAATGTGGTAGTTGACTGATTGAGGCAAGGGAAAGGTGAGTAAGTCAAAAAGGGTGGGTGACAACTAGATGGGTTCAACAACTGACACATGGATTTTCCCCATAGGCTCAAGGTTTAATAATTCCCCCCCCTTATCCTTAGGAAAATCATTCCCTTTTCATCATGGTTTCATTGACATAGCTGGTTGGGTTCATTTTAATTAAAATGCATATTTACATGATGCCAAAACTATAATGTGCCGGATATCACGATACACCATCGACGACGATTTTAATCACCGGAACATTAACGCTAAATCGATGGTGGGGATTTTTCCTTTAGCTCCATGCCATTATTGATTACAATATATATATACATCATATACATTTAATGCAAACGAGGTCAAAACTGGGGTGTTACAAGATGTACAAATTCTCTCATTTTCTTCCCAATTCCAGAGGGAAAGAGCTCCTATCTCATGGCAATGAAACCAAAAAGCCGTGGCATGAGAGGTTTGGCCATTTGAACTACAAATACCTCTAGGAACTGATCAAGGATGTCATGGTGGAAGGGATTCCTCCTATCAATACCTCCAATAGTGCATGCATTGGTTGTGTGGTGGGAAAACATCCAGAGCGCAACTATGAGAAAGGGAAAGCAAGGAGAGATACACAATTTATTGGGTTGGTGCATTCATATATAATTGTACCACTTCCCACACCCTCCTATGTATAATAAAGGTATGTTATCACTTTCATAGATGATTTCTCAAGGTTTTGCTGGGTCTATGTCCTCAATCTCAAATCTGAAGTGTTTGAGACTCTAAAGGTTTGGAAGGCCTTGGTTGAGAATCAATGTGGGAACAAGATCAAAATCCTTCATATTGATAATGGTCATGGGTATGTGAACAAGAATTTTCGGTACCTATGTGAATAATGTGGCATCCAAATGCAGCATTTGGTTCTATACACACCACCACAAAATGGTGTGGCTAAGAGGAAGAACATGGTGCTCAAGGAGATGGAAACCTATATGATTAAGGATAAGGATTTGAGTCCTAATATATAGGATGAAACCATTAACTATGTTGCATACATTTATAAGATATCTATTCATAAATCAATGTATGGTAAGACACCATACGAGGCTTGGTTTGGTCAAAAGCCAAATATTTCACATTTCAGAATTTTTGGCTCAAGAACTTAGGCTAGGATACCTCCAGAGAAGAGAAAGGCCTTGCAACCACAAAGCAAGGAGAGAATCATGGTTGGGTATGCTGAATATACAAAGAGATACAAGCTCTTTTATCCCTCAATTCAAAACACTTTCATATAAATAAGTGTGCAATTTGAAGAAGAAGTCGCTCCAGATTTCGAACTAGCACCAGGGGAATGCTCTTCTCCTCAACATCAAGATAATGTAAGTGAGGATTATCTTTTTGATATTTCTGATTCTGAGATGTATGAAGATGATATTTATGAACATGACTCCCCTGCAAGGCCCAAGTGGGCAGATAAAACCATAGAAGCAGCTGGGGATTTAGATGGAAATCCACTAGATCCTAGGGGGACTAGATCACAATTTCACAATGCTTGTTTTGCAAGTGAATTTGATCTTGTTGAGAATTGATAAATGATGGTTGTATATGATACACAATAATATTTAGAATCATAAATTGAACCAAGATGGAAAAAAACCATGCAATAAGAGTTCAACTCTCTATAGGAAAATGAGACTTGGGAATTGGTTTCCTTGCCTCCCAAGAGGAAGCTAGTGCAATGCCAATGGGTCTATAGGACAAAATTTTCTGCTGATGGGTCCGATATAAAGTATAAGGTAATATTGGTTTCCAAATGCTTCTCTCAAGTCCAAGGAGTGGACTATACATATAATTTTGCACCGGTTGCAAGGATGGACTCTATTAGGCTAGTTTTAGCCATTGCTACAACCAAGAGCTGGGAGGTTCACCACATGGATGTCAAAAGTGCATTTATTCATGGTGAGATACATGAAGAGATATATATGCAGCAAAATTAAGGTTTAGAAGAGGATCCTTCCCTTTTATGCAGGTTAAATAAGTCATTCTATGGCCTCAAGCAAGCCCCAAGGGCTTGGTATGCCAAGATGGACAAATTTATGCTTTCACTTGGCTTTGTTAGATGCAAGTTTGATCCTAATGATTATTTGCAGCATATTGGTGATGTATTTCAGGTAATAGTACTATATTTTTATGACATTTTTATTATAGGTAGTTTCACCAAATAAAATGGGTCAATCAAAGCATCTTTGCACAGTGAATTTTCAATGACCGATCTTGGCTTGTTGAAACAATTTCTTGGTTTGGAAATTGTTCAATATGAATAAATGATAGAGGTAAGCCAACAAAATTATTCTATAGACCTACTAATGAAGTTTAAAATGGATGAATGTAAGGCATCCAAGTTCCCATTCCTTTCTGGTATCAAACTAGGTGAAGTTGGTGACTCTCCATTGGTGAACAACTCATTGTATAGGCAGCTAGTCAAGAGTTTGTTGTATATTACTCATTCTAGACCTGATTTATCATATGCTGTAGGTGTTGTAGCTATATATATGCAGAAGCCTCATGAGTTCCATTGGAAGGCAGCCAAGAAGATCCTTCAGTATGTACAAGGCACCAGGAACTTCAGGGTACACTATGTTGCTAGTTCTCCACTAGAAGTAGTTGGATTTTCTGATTTTGATTGGGATGGCAATCCCAATGACATGAAGTACAATTAAGGTTATGTATTCATGCTTTCAAATGGTTCCATATTATGGTCAAGCAAGAAACATCACACTATATTTCTTCATCTGAGGCCGAGTACAGAGGAGCAGTGAATGCAACTACACAATGTGTGTGGTTGCAAGGATTTCTTCAATAACTTGGTGTTGCACTTGGTTCACCCACTGTCATTTGGTGTGACAATCAAACTGAAATCAATATTTCCACATATCCAGTACATATATAGAGGACAAAACACATTGAGATGCACATGCACCACATCCGGATCTTGGTGCATGATCGGGTGATGGCCTTGCAATATTGCCCTTCTACAGAGCAAACTGTTGATATTTTCACCAAGTGCTTCACAGAAAAGACATTCACTTACCTGATATATCTTATTGGGGTGAGTGATACATGGTGATGGATTCCATTCACCTTCATATTTTTGGCTCCATGTCCATTTTTGAGGAGATTTTTTTTCCCATGTGGTTTTCCTCTTTTCCTTGTTTTCATGGACAAATAAAATTTTTTGTTGTATGAGGTGACTTGAGCCTTTTGTTTCCAAGGCCTCCATGATATTTTTGGATAATATATAATAATTAAATATTATGGGGGGGGGGGTGTTAGAGCATTAATCCTTCCCAAGTACCATAGTTTATACCTTATACTATTTCATTTGATTTTATGCATTGATATCTATAGTTTAGACTTAGAGAAAGTGGTCTTGCAAGTTAACTGGTTATTCTGGCCCATTCACACACACACAACGCCCTATATTGGTTAAAATAGAACATGTGCACCCTCATTAATGACCCTTGGTCTCTTGGAGTGCTTCCATTCCATTTTTAATGGATTTGGTTTCACTAGGGGTGCTAGTGATGGTTTTAGACCATTTTGGACCTTCTTGTGCATTTATTGTTCACCTTGAACCACTCCCACACCTCTGTTTTCTCACCCACACATATAATAGACTCATTTATGCTCCATCATGTCTCACCAATGTTCAACTAGGTTTCATGACCTTTTTGGGTGATTCGAGAGCTAATTGGTCCACCTAGGGGGGATGGAGGTCAAAACTAGTGATGACACATGTACACTTCCAAATGGATTCCTAAGCCTCACGATTTTTCTCTATTGCTGTATATACTTGATCTAAACATATTTACATGTTAGAAAATGTTAATGATATACATTATTGACTTCATGTGTGAATGCATTTTCAGTCTTTTTCAGCTAATTTGTGCTTGTTTTGCAAACTATAGTGAATTGTGAGAGTTTCTTTGGCTTCTAGATCTAGTTGTGAATGAATTCTCACACAAATGTTTTCAAGTATTGTCTATTTTTCACTGGTTGGTTATCCATGATCTTAATCATAATTGGACTTATCTTACACATGTTTGGATCTGTTCTAAACACTTATGGTTCGTATGTCAAGTCCATCAATCATTCAGATTTTTACATCCATCATTTTTCCCCAGTTGCTCATCCTTTTCCTACTCTATCCCTAAACCATCATGGAGACACTAAACCTTTGGTATTTAATATTGCATATGATAATATTTCTGATAAATCAGAGTCTATTCAGCCTCATTTCATATTTGGGAAGGTTCTACATCATATTGGAAGAAAGACATGTGATCCACATCACCATTTTGCAGCTATAAAAGGAAACAATTGGCTGAATTTTTGTACTATTTGGGAAGGAGTATGCACATATGTATTTTCCTTTTCACATAGTGTTTGTATATCAGAGTACGGAAACAACACAAATCATCCAGATAATGCTCTTGCTTCATCAGATGATGAGATACAAGGAGCTTCTCCTCTTCTTTCTTGCATATTCTACACTCTAGCACATGATCATGGAGTCTACGCATTTCTTCATTAAGTATTTCACCAGAAGTAGTTCATTCAGCTCATTCTAGGGAAGCTAAATACATAATTGAAGACATGTTATTCAAATTTCGTGCCTTGTCCTTTCTCAAGGGAGGATTTTCCCCATGTGGTTTTTCCTCTTTCCTCAATTCTTTGGACATGAATAATTGTAAAGGGTGACCATAGTATTGTTGTTGGGCCCTATATAGGTCTATATTTTTTATTTTAATTTTTTCAGTCATCTTATCATAAATTAAGACTTAAATAGGGGCGTTGGGATATTATAAACCCAGTCCATACTTAGGATAACAATATTTAATCATTTCTGATTATTTTCCTGCCTACTAGCCTAGATAGTTGGCATCCACTTGCACCACTTGGTCAACAATTACCATATATACCATAGGATCACCTTTATCCAAATTATAGTTAGATCCTTCCCACTTTATTGATTTCCTATATTAGTAAGTGTCCCTTCCTACAGATTATGTCTTTATACTGCTTTTATCCTTCTTTTCAGTGGATAAAATAAAGCTACTCAACTAGGAAATTGCTATATTTTGTTTCCAACCCATCCTCCATGATTTTATATCCATATTCTATTATTATAATGTTTCTCCATCACTCATGACAAATCACTCATGTTTCAGCCAATTCGCGAGGTCCTTGGCATATTTGGAAAGTGCTTTAGCCATCTATGGGGGTTTATCATATTTGGTAAGTCTGCTTTATGAGCTAGCATGAGTTGTCTCCTAAGCAACTCGAATTTACCTACGAAGCATGCATTATTTATGTACACTATGTTGATCAATAATACATGGAAATATATTGGATCATTATTCACTTCTATTGTATCCAATATTACTATTCATCTCTCTATTTTCCTTCTGCATGCTTGTATGAATTATCTTTATAGCTAGATATACATCATGTGCTTCTTCTTAGCATCAA
>LPNX010683888.1:0-22375 GCA_001517045.1 Pseudotsuga menziesii | reverse complement strand
TTACAGCTCCATATTCAGTCTCCATTGTTGATAATTTGCATGATCAATTGTTAATTGCTGTGAGTGAAATTAATCTACTGCAGGCCTGAATTTATACAAAGGATTTAATTCTTCATAGTATCAAAGATTCTATTTCTACATTTAATTCACCCTTGATTGGTGGTAGGATCCTGTACCACAGTGGTCATGAATGAATCAAGATCATGCTCTTTAGAAATATTCAACACCCTCTCTTTCCATGTGTTGAATTTTGATGTGCCTTCAAGTCGGTCTTTCGATCGAAAAAATATTGATGTCATGACTACAATATTTTTCTCAACACTTCAAGATCTATGTAGGCTTACCTCGATGCACAAAACTAAGCTCTTTCATGCCCTATGCTTTGATACCATGTTGATGTTTTAGAAAAATAGGAGAAACTTGTTTAAAACTTTTATCGATCAATTTCAACACTTATGAATTTCATAAATCAACCACATATGAATATTTACATCATCATATTAATCTCATAAATAAATCAGCCATATAAATAAATCAACCATGAGAGACAAAATATACCCTGGGAAAACCTTCCAAATATGAAGGATGAAAAACCTTCCAAATATGAAGGATGAAAAACCTAGCAATTATTTGAGTATGATAGATATATTTGTAGAAAATGGTGTACAACACTTAAGCATATTTCTTGATAATATATTTCGCCAAATCAGTAGATAAGAGAGATCCAATGTAACAATGAAAAAACAATTGTATGCAACTGTATTGAACTTTCCATATGCCTAGCATATTAATAACAAGCCAAAAACCCTAGAATGCAAAATGTAGCACATAGGAGGGTCAATAAACACATTGAGAGCACCACATAGTGAATTCGCAAGGAGGAGCCAACTAGAAATCCCTCCATGGAAACATTAGCACCCTTCCTTCCCTCAATTATATTTAAATGATTTTTCACTGTGTTGAACTGAAAGTGAAACGACTTGAATTGAATGTTAAATGACTTCAATTGAATGTTAACTTACTTGATTGGAATGTTAACTTACTTGAAATGAATGTTAACTATCTTGAACTGAATGTTAACTTACTTCAATTGAAAGTTAACGGACTTTAACTTACTTGAATTGAATGCTAAATGAAATCAATCTTTGATTGACTGTTGATAACGTAGTTGTCAAGCTAACTTAAGTGTCATCAGTGCTTCACTCTTAGTGTCATCCATGCACAATTTCTATTATTAACTTTTGCATGGATCTCTTATTTAACTAATGCATGTTGATTGATGAACAATAAGATATTTTTTACTTAATTGATTACACTCATTAATAGTTCAATTGATGCTTTGAATGAGGCATTGATTGGGGCATTCATAATTTATTGAAGCTCGATAACTTGAGTTCACCCATACATTTTCATGGGAAATTCAAATTTCTCTTTCTTTATTTTTATTTTATCTCATCATCATTAAATAATTAGTGCATGGTCCATATGTGTATTATTTATGCATCTTATCATATCACACTCAGAAGAATTATTACATACTGATGATTATATATTACCCCAGGACATATAGTTGTATGCTAAAGTAATTCACTATATGGGTAGATTAACCCTAAAGAAGACTTATAACACTCAATAATCATGGTTGGCAATATATCACATAGTATAAACACCTCAACAAATTGAGGTCCACAGTATTGATACAACACAATAATTCAACCTTGATACAACACAAGATCATCTCAACAATTGGAGATCCATTCTCATAGGGTGTTAGGATTATTAATCCTCCCCTATCCAATTTGGTCATATGTCTAAATCATGATTCATGTCTAAATCAGGAGTCCATCCAATCTATTTTTAGTCACTAGCACCATTGGATCCACTTGGCCTAATTGGGGCATATGTTCCAGTTACTAAAGTGTGGGGAACACTAATTGAGGCCTACTTCCACTGATTGCACTTGCATGCATCAACTTAGGAGCCTCCTAGATCAATCCCTACAATTTAGGAGCCACCGGGAGTGCCGATACCAACCTTCATAAGTTGAGTTTAGTTAGTGACTAGTCAAGCTGAGTTAGGAGTCAGTTACATTTAGTTCTAGTCCTCTACATTCAGTTAGTGCTAGGTTTGCATGGCTGCATGTAGGAGAGGCACATTCCTCACCTACCTAGTCAGTTAGCCTTAGTTAACACTAAATTAGACACTTGAGTTGTGTTTTAGAACTCCGATGAACTCTGATAATGGTTTAGACAAGGTCAGTTAACTATTGAGTCCTCTGATAATGATTTAGACAAGGTCTTAGTTACCTATAGTCAAGTAGAGTCTAATCAATTTGAATTTCCTCATGTGGATTCGAATTGCATATGGATATTTAGCCATTGTATTACAATGTAATTGCTTATCTAATTACTTTTTGATTAATAAAAGCATTCATAGTTGCAAGCAATTTTTTCACTGTTTCATTCTTCAATTGATGAGTAAATTGTGTGATCTATCTTGTGAGTTGTGTGTTTGTCCACAGATTTATGTGCTCAATTTAATATAGGGTAACTTGTATGAGAATACTTGACTTGATATTACTCAAAAGAATCGGCTTCATATTACTCACAAGATTTACAATACAACATCACCACCTCAATCGTATGAGGATACAGAGGACCTGATATGACTCACAAGTCCGACTTGATATTACTCACAAGTCCAGAGAATGACTTCTAGTGATGTACAATCAATACTATTGATTGTAGTTTTTACTTTACCAAATGATTAAATTTATGGTATACTTATGAACAAAAATTCTATATATGAATCATGCTCATGTTTTTGATTGATTTGTCTATTTATATGGCTATATGTGGCATCCTATAGATTAATTGCTTATCAGGATTATATGGCTATATAAGACATCCTTCAATCTGATATTGTATTATAATGATTTTTTTGTGGTTTAAATGAAGCGAGAGTGGTTGTTGAATGTGAATGAGACTCAAGGATGAAAATCTTGTCTGAAATCCCATTTGATATATCTAGGCTTGTGAAACATAATTTTTATATATTGCTGGACTTTATTATAGAGTTACTCAAGCAATCCATATAATGATTGAGTTCCATCTATTGAAGGAATGCCATGGAAAGTTCAATCGGTGGACAATGTTTTTCCTTAGTTGTTCCTTGGAATAGTTATGCATTAACCTTGAAATCAGAGCAATCGTTTTCATGTCGATGTGTCAATGTTGACATGTTGTCGCCAGAATCATCAAGTTGAATGTTAATGTATTGTTTCATGGCCGTATCGAATTCCGACTTTTGACGTGCCGATGTTAGAATTGGAAGGTCATTTGTTGGTTTGTTGTTTGGTAATGTCGAATTTTGACTTTTGACGTGCCAACGTTAGGATTAGAATGCCATTTGTTAGTTTGTTGTTTGGCCATGTTGACTTCTGACTTTTGATGAGTTGAGATTGAGATTGAAAGGATGTTTATTGTTATTTTTTTTGGTTGTATCGAATTTCGATATTCGACGTGCCAATTACGGATCAATAAGTCAGGAGGGTCAATGTTATTTTTATCTAAAGGATGCCAACTTCTGACTCTTGAATTCAAAAATGTGGGGGCATCATAGCAAGTCAAAATCAGAACATTGTAGTTGGGAATGTGTTATAGTTGTGTTGTTTTACTGTTCCAAATTCTGACTACCATTGTCAAGAGTGTTGGGAGGGAAACGTTTGACTATCAAGATTGTTTATTTTGTTAATTTCTTTCTCTCCGTAAGATTCATTCTTGGAAGGATGGAATCCATAAAACATTTTGTTGTGTTTTGGGGTTGTTTTCTCTTTCCCCATGGTCTCCCGATGTATCCGGTATTAGGTTTTGGGGTTGGGTATGTTACAAAAGAGGGAATTAGTGGTTAGTTTGAGAGTGGATACAAACGTCGAAATTGCTGAAGCAAATCAAGAAACATTAATGGATGGAGTTTTTGAGGAGCTAGTGGTGGAATTGTTTGATGCAATTCCCATTTATGAGAATGTGGGTGGAGTGGAGTTTATTGAATCCAATGTTGAAACCATTTGCATAAATGGAAAGTTTTTAATAGAAAATAATGAATATTTTATATAGAATCCTCCCTCTTACTCTCATAAAGGCTCATTTTTGCAGCACAGTGCGTCTAAGCCACATGCAGG
This sequence comes from Pseudotsuga menziesii, assembly GCA_001517045.1. Lineage (NCBI taxonomy): Eukaryota > Viridiplantae > Streptophyta > Pinopsida > Pinales > Pinaceae > Pseudotsuga > Pseudotsuga menziesii. The sequence goes on along the minus strand of LPNX010683888.1, from coordinate 18,195 downwards.
ACCTAGGTGATGACCTTGAGGAAGGTCATTTAAATTTTTATTTGGATAGAAACAAATATTATTTTAAAGGGAGGGAAAATATTGAGGGTAGGGGAGTGATCCTATACTTTCTTCGTAAAATGCCAGATGAAGTTGCATTTGTTAAATGGTGCTTGTTGAACTAGGAAGAAAAATGAGTGTCGTTGAATTCTTATTAGGGATTGGGATTTAAATATGTGAGTTTATTGTTGAGTTATGAGGAATAAACAAGAAAAATGTTATAGTATGGAGGGAAGATTTTACTATATAGGATCGAGGACAATCTCACTACCGTTTATGGCTAGAATTTCCTTCTCTTCCAGTAGACCTATGAACTTTTGTGGACTTGTTTGCTAATAGGCTTGGAAAATTGTTGATCCTAGATGGAAGACATAATTGTTGAAATATTGTGACTTCAAAGGATATTCTAAATGTATTTTACTGATGTACCCCAAGGGAGGTGTTCTGTTGCTCCGTTAGGATGTTATTATTGTAATTAGTCATCATAGATTCATGAGGTAAAGCCTCCATTGTAAGTCGGGTCAATAGTACAATAATGAATATAATAAAATACTATTTTGTGATTTCCTAGGTGAAGCCGGCCCAGATAGTTTTGTGGGGTTGACTTGATTAGGTTAAAATTCAGTTGATGAAAATAGTATAAATAGAGGAGTTGTGATTCTCATTTGAACACAGACTCACTCACAAGGAGAGAGAGAGACATACCAGCAAGGAGGAGAATACATGTTTTGGGGTTTTATATTATACATCTTATACATAGAAATTTTTGCTTGGTTTTCTTTCCCTTGAGGGTTTCCTAGGATAAATATTGTGTCCTTCTTGCGATTGTGTTTCTTTCAGTGATTCTGCATATGCTACTGTTGTGAATTTCAATTAAACACTATTGATATCTAGCTAAGCATATGAAATTTTAACAATAATTCATTTCAAGGTAGCCATAGAGCGCTTAAAAGAAATTGCCTCAGTTTATTTTAGTTTTGACACTGGATGGGGTTTGTCAACAAAAAGTGCACTATCTAAATATTCCTAATCTTGTTTTTCTTATCAAGTTTAGGATCAAATTATTCATGACTTCCCACATCGACAAGCACTCAAGGTGGGATCCCAGGGGAAAGGCACTACATCATCATTAGCCCCATTGAGCAAGGGTGGGGCCGTTAGACATGTGACCAAGGAGGTAAGTACACAACACCAGTATGGGAGCGAATTAACAACATTTTAAGGATACTAAGGTCCTTGATTTTAAGTAAGTACAATATTTTTATTATGGGCATATCAATAGCTCAGAAGGCCACATGCCTTTGTTAGCTTCAATTCCAGGTACCAATGTCTAGACTTACGACATGTATGTTGATGAAGGGTGGTAGGTTAAGTATTAAAAGAGGAAGGGGGCCTTGTCTCCAATTGGTGTGTAAAACATTGAGTCCCTCTCCTCGGGAAAAATATTTCAAGGAATCTATGTCCCTTTACCTAGACAAGGGATCCTCCTCTGTAATACCCGATGTGTTAAGCCTCAAACATATGTAATTTGTAATTGTTTGTTATTGTGGAGCTAGGTGTCGAGATAAGGGTCTTTAAGGAATGAGAGACATCACTATTATTTTTATAAAGAATCAATTAATAAAAACAACTGGCACACCAGAAAGCAATAGAAGAGTATGGGAGATCATGAATTCCACATGTGAGGGGGTTGGGGACTAGGATTTGTGGTTCTCCCTAACGGTTGGGATTATTAATTAATCCTTCCTTGATGACCATAGTCTAATTGTCTTTTCCTAGCTTAGGAGGTCATTACCACTTCACTAGTGCATGGTACACTCACTTTGGGGCCACCTACTACTCAATGCGTAGGTCTGCATGAGTTTAGGAGCTCCAGGGACTATTACCTATAATTTAAGAATCCACTATGAGTGCCACCAACATTCTACAATAGTTTACCCTAGTCGATGTTCAGTTATGTTTAGTCATGCTCCAATTCCCATTAGTTAGATCACTCTCATTTATGCTCAGCCATTTAATTAGGGAGCATCCGATATTAATATCTGATCCGATAATTAATGCAAAATTGTTAAATATTAAAGTGCGATAGATTGGACTTCGAAAGTGTTGTAATTTGCTTAGTTTATCTGTTGAAAATTTAGAATTATGATTGTTTGCAAAAGAATCTATAAATTGGATGTATAAGTGTTATTGGGATAATTATGGTCACCTGTGAATGTTTAAATAATTCTTAGTTCCAATTTTAATAAGCATGCAAATTTGGTTTAATTTTCATGCTTGCACGGTCTTGTATCTGCATGAGCATTTGGAAAGGCTATAATTTCATTTAAAAAGTGCCACAATTTTATTTTGAAGGATAAATGTTTATTTTAATTGGATTGATGGAATGAATTCTTGGCATTATAAAACTTACTCTGCTGCGCTTTGACTCGATTCATCATTCCCCATGGTCATTTGGTTCCTTTGGACTTAGTTTTGGGGTCAGGTGCATTACATTCTCCTTGTGTATAACATCAACAAATAGGTCTCGTTATCTTGAAAACCCCCTATTCTTTGAATACATATTTCTCTTTTTTCATGGAATGTGAGAGGGTGGATGGTCCTTGGTTGAAAAAAACTTGTGGGGGAGTCTTACAAAAGGATATGGTAGATGTTGTATTTCTCCAGGAGGTGAAGGCCTTTGGTTTTGAGTTTTACAATCACACAAGTTATGTGTGGAATGGTCCCTTTTGGACTTCAAACAATGTTCAAGGTTGGGGGGGTTAGTGGGGGTGGATATTGGTTTATATATCCCCTTATCTTTAATTGTTTGTTACATCCTTTTGCCCTGACTCAAATAATTGGCGCAAGTGGTTGTTCAGTATATGCACCCAACATCAACTCTTCTCAAACTCATCTCTAGGATTTGATGTCTTATTCTCTTCCATATGTAGAATGTATAATAGGTGGTGAATTTAACATGGTGGATTTGATTGATGATTGGGGTGGTGGATTAGGTTATGTGGTGTGTGGTGTAGAGGAACATGCATTGTCAAGGTGCAAGGATACCCTTCAACTCTTTTATCCTAATTGAGGAAAGAAAATGTTGGATTATGGAGGATGGTTATAAAAGTTGGTAAACCTAACTTCTGCAATCTGAGATCCAACGGTCCAGAGAGATCCCACACAAATCAATGGTGCAGAAAGAAAAAGGCGGAGAGGGAAAAAGCTAAAAGTAGAAAACATAAGAATTTGGTCGTGAAAAGTTGAAGTTCCAAATTCTGCGATCCGCCCGATCCGACGGTTCAGAAAGGATTTCGCATAAATCAACGGCCCGGGAAAAAGTGGTAAGTTAAAAGGAGGAAGCAAAAGGGTGGAGGCAGAAAGGGCCAAATTTGGTTATAAAAGTTGGTATTTTTTCCTTCCACTATCTTGCGGAAAGAGTGGAAAGTGAAAAACATAAGAATTTGGTTGTAAAGGTTAAAAATTCCATGATCTATAGGATCGACGATTCGAAAAACTCCCACACAGGTCAACAGTACGGAAAGAAAAATGAAGAAAGGAAAACATCGAAAAGAGGAAATAAAATAGTTTCGCTAGAAAAAAAGTGGAATCCCGCTTTTCGCTTTCCTCTAGATCCATGGTATAGAGAGTTTCCGTGAATATCAATGGCTTGGAAGGGAGTGAAAAGGTAGAAAGTAGAAATATGAAGTTTTGATTATGAAAAGTCAGAATCCCACCTTCCGCTTTCCACAGCCCGCATCTTTACCTCAGATCAACATTTGGGAAGGTATCTGTCTGAGATTGGTGGTGTGGAAAAGGGGAACATTTGCACAAGGTAAGAATACTTCCTGATATGTGGAACTTAGTAGGCACTGCATATTTCAATGGATTAGATCATCCTTGATCTCAGATCTACGATGGATATTGATTTCACCAATACAACACACAAGCTGAAAGTCAGAAGAGCGCCTGCGTGATGAGAAATGTGCGCAAATGGTGTGTCCTCTACCCATTGGATATCATGCTAAAAAACCAAAGATGCAAAGGTCATTTTTTGGAGTGCGATGGTGCATTTTTCAATGGTCAGGATCTAAGCAGATGAAGATCGATGATCCTGAATGATTTCGCTGTGTGAAGATGCAAGGATGAAGAAAAATGTTGCAAGTTGACCGGAGAGGTTATGACTATCATTTTTAGTAAGCGATCCTGAGTCCCTACTATCAAAATTCCCAAATTGATCCACCATGCGCGTTCTAGCATGCTTTCCCGATTTGTTTTTGTGATCACGGTGAATCTGCCAGATAAGCATTTGTTAGTATTTTGATTCCCATGTCGTAACTAATCTTGGATTTGTTTCGAGGTTGGTCTCAAGAGCCCTTGATACTATAAATATACCCTCGTTACAGGAAGACAGGGGTTGGAACCTGTGATATTTTGTGTTATGGATTTTGATATCTATCATTAATGAAACTGCAGAGCCGAATGCTGGTTTGTTGCCGCAAAGATTCCTATGTATTTTGTAGTTACAATTTGTTATTTTCTTTTCCATGTGCATGTCTTTCCTGTTAAAATTGCAATTATGTGTTCTTAATATCTGAAATGAGTGTATAATAGTTGAGAACATATTGGTATGCTCTGGCTATTATTTCAGGTATTCACCAATATTTCTTACCAAAGTTGATGCAGAATTCACCTCTTGGTGCAATGTATTGATGGATTGTTCTTGTTTTTTGTTTATCACCAGACCAACAACATTTTGACTGTAACCGAGTGCTACCTTTCCTTTGTAGAATTTCACTTGCAAAATTTTCTGTGATTCATGAAAATTTGTGATTCCATAGCTTAATGTATGCTTTCCTTGTTTCAACCACAAACATAATCTGAATTTTATTTTAGTTTTATATCTTGCCCTATTAAAAATCGGTGAGAGATCCCTCTCTAGGAAGGAGGAAGCCAAATTCTTTCCTTAAATTGGTTCTGTTGTTACGTTGGGATTTACCTTCTACAACCTTGGGTACATTATGAGTGCTAACAAATTGGCACCATTGCCGTGGACGAAAGTGAAAATCAGTCGTGGGAGATACGACAAAGATTCCAAGAAGAAAGGGTTTTTGTGGGAAAACAGAGACTTCTTCATTTGAAATAGGTTGTACATTTTCCTTGGCGACTCCACATTGATTTTGAGCAAGATTTCATAAGGAATCCTGGCATCTAGGATGTCACATACAGGAGGTAATCCTGACACTGATATTTTACAAGGTGTGGGAAATCCAGAAATATTTCTTAGAAGTAGGGGAAAAGAACAAATAAATATTTCTCAATTTGGTGCATCATCTTCTCAATAATTTCATAGCATTCGGTATTTTGGGTGGGAAACAAATTTTGAAAGGTCCTTGTTGAAATCAAAATCTGAATCTGATTTGAAGGAAACTGAAATTAATTCTAGTGGGTTAGAATCATATGTGCTTGATTCTATTTGAAAAAACCTTCAAAACTCTGTGAAAACTGAAGAAAGAAACCATGTTTTTCAAAAATCACAGCCTTATATCCCACCAATTGTTCAAACCCCTCCACCTTTTCAATCTCCTCATTGTGTTCCAAATCCACCTAGACAAATGGTTGCTAGGTTTTCTCCATTGGCCTTACCTACTGTATTGCATGACCTTCCTCAAAATTATACCCAAAAAATTCCCCTCTATGATGGGAATGGAAATTTCATTGCAAGACAACATGTTGATAGATTTGATGATTTTGCAGACTTGGAGCTGGTTGATGATGATAATGTCAAGAAGAGGTTGTTTGCACTAAGTTTGTCAGGAGAGGCAAATAAATGGTTTAGAGATTTACCTTCTTGGTCCATTGCCACATTTGAAGCTTTCCAAAGTTTATTCTTAGAAAGATCGGATGATAAGAAAAAGTCCTTTGCGGGTGATTTCTCAATATAATAATCTGAAGAAAGGAGAGTTTGAATCCATCCATGAGTTTTCTAGTCAATTTATGAGGGTGTATAACTCTATTCCTTGTGATATTAAACCCCTTGTAGGTGCTGCAAAAATACATTATGCTGATGCCTTTGACGGTGACTTTGCATTTTATTTAGAGAGAGAGAATCAACAAGTCTTCCTGTTATGTTTCAATATGTTTTAGAATTGGAAGCTAATATTATGGCAAGTGGAAAAATAAATCCAAAAGTAGAAACAAACAAAAGGAAAGCTAGAGAAGAAAACATGCCTTCTGCTTCTGTTGTTGTTTCTTCTAATGATGTAAAATTTGAAATGATGTTGAAAACAATGGAGAAATTGATGGATACACTAACTATAGATAATAAACCATTGAACAGAGAACATAATGAACCTCAAATCAGAAACCCAAACTTTAGAAGGCCCAATCCTCCCCCACCTCCACAAATTAGACAGAGGGATATGAGGAATCCTAGAAATCCAGATGATCAGCAAATACGTCCACCTTTTCCTGAAAATTATGTTGTAGATGAAGATGAGGTTGAATCTATTGAGGATCATATTCACCATTTTGGTGACTTGGATTTTGAGATATACCTCATAGAGGAATAACATAGCATGTTTGCTAAGGAGGATGACAATAATGATTTTGAGGAAGAGTTAGAACAGTACCAAAGAGGATATTTTCATGCTATAGATGATGTCCAAAGAAAGATCAAATTGAGAAATAGAGATGTTACTGTAAATAAAGGAAGGTTCAATAAAAATCAACCTTCTAGTAGCCAACAGAATACAGAAAAGAAAAATGAAAAAAAAAGATCCTATTGTATATAAAGAAGGTGAAGTGTCTTGGATTGATTAAGGATATATGGTGGTAACTTTGACAAAAATGGCATCTAAGACTGTGGTAATGGGTGTTGTTGTAGCAGAAATTCCTCCTAAATCTGGTGTATTGTTGTCAAGGTCTTGGACTTCTAAATTGAAAGGAAGTTTGCAAATGGATATGTCCTATGCTACCATTCCTATGGTTGGTGGGAATAAAAGGTTATACAGTGAGAAAAGATCACCTTATGTAGTCAACATCCAAGAAAAACTAGATAATAATGTTATCTATGTTGTTGATATTGATTTGGGATCTTCCATTTTGTTTAATAATGATCTTCCCTGCGATCCTAAAGTTCCTGTACCCATTGAAGTTGAGGAGGAGGAAGATTTTGCAAAGAGACAAGAGGATTTGGAAAAGAAACATAAAGAAGAGGGTCTTTAAACCATGTATTTTGATGGATCTATGGCTAAAGTTGGTGCTGATGTATATATTATTTCTCCTATCATGGATTTTGAGGCTTTGTCATATAAGTTAACTTTTGAATGTACCAATAATGTGGCAGAGTATGAATCTTTATTACTAGGATTGAATGCTTTGAAAGATATGGGATCAAAGAGGGTACAAGTCAGAGGAGATTCAAAGCTTGTAATAAACCAGGTGAATGATAGTTATCAGACCAAACATCCCAGAATGAGGGCTTATAGGAATGATTTATGGGATATGTTTGGTAACTATTTTACAGAGCATAAAATCAGAGTAATTCCCAGATATGAAAACATAGTAGCTGACTCTTTGGTTGTTGCTGCTGGTAAATTTAAAACTCTCACTGCTAGCCATAGAAAGTATAAAGTTGATATTGTGAACAAACCCTCCACACTAGATAATTCCAAATACTGGCAAGTTTTTGAAGATGATATGCAAATAAAAATATTTTTAGAGCTTTCTGGTGAATTTGGAAGTACTCAGATAGATAGTGAAAATGATAATATTGAAATCTTCCAAAATCATGAAGAGAGTGAAGAAGAAATTGCTGAAAACATAAATTTCAAAAACTCACTGGGGGGGAAGGATATAGTTCAGTTGAAGAGTAATCATATCCCCAGAGGCCTAATCCCTCTAGAGAATATTTTTGATCAAAATGATGTTGCTAGAGATCCAAAAATGAATCCTGCTGATGATGCTGTTGAAGAAAAAAAATATAGGAACTGAAGAAAATCCACGGATCATAAAACTGTCAAGAAACTTGTGTGTCAAAGAAAAATAAGACTATGTCAATTTGATGAAAAGATACATTGTTGTATTTTCCTAGAGTTATGAAGAACTTAAAGAGTATGATACTTCTATCATACAACATACAATCCCAATAAAACCCGGTGAGAAACCTTTCAGACAAAAAATGAGAAGAGTTAATCTAGTGTTGCTTCCTGTTATTGAGAAAGAAATTAAAAAATTATTCAATGCTAAGATTATCATGACTCTGATATTTTCCAAATGGGTTGAAAATTTGGTGCATGTTAGGAAAAAGAATGGCGAAATCAGGCTTTGCATAGATTTCAAAAATCTTAACAAAGTCTCTTTGAAGGATAATTACCCTTTGCTGAAAATGGAACATATTTTGCAGAAAGTGGTGGGATCTGAAAGGATTTCAACTATGGATGGTTTCTCAGGATACAATCAGATCAAAGTGTTGCCCAAGGATCAAGAAAACATGGCATTTACTACACCATGGGGTACATTTATGTATGCCAAAATTCCTTTTGGTTTAATGAATGCAGGGGCTACTTTCCAACGTGCCATGGACATTGTTTTTGCAGAGGAAAAGGATAAATTTGTGGTGGTCTACATGGATGATATAAATGTGTACTCAAGATATGATAGGGAGCATATTAATCATTTGGAGAAATTTTTTCTGAAATGTAAAAAGTATGGAATACCATTAAACCCCAGAAAATCAAATTTTGCATTGGAGGAAGGAAAATTGCTAGGGAACATTATTTCAAAGGATGGTATAAAGATTGATCCAGAGAGAATTAGTGCAATCATGAAGGTTGAGGAGCCAAGAAGTAAAAAGGAAGTGCAATCATTCATTGGACGGGTAAATTTTTTGACAAGGTTTATTCCCAGTTTTATTGAGATATTAATGAATATCACTAATATGTTGAAAAAAGGCCATGAGATAACATGGACAATAGATGCAAGGATATATTTCAGACATTTTAAATAGGCTATCACAGAAGCCCCAATTCTGGTAAGTCCAGATTTTAGAAAAGATTTCCTAATATTTTATTATGCTTCTGATCATACTATTGCTGGAGTATTGTTACAGAAAAACAATGAGAATGTTGAACCTATAGCCTTCTTTAGTAAAGTGTTAAGAAATGGAGAGTTGAAATATGAAATTATGGAAAAACAAGCATATGCTCTAGTTAAATGTTTGAAATATTTTAGGGTTTATGTTCTTCATTCACATATTATTGTTTATGTTCCTAGTAATATGGTGAAGAGCATTCTCACACAGCCAGATCCAGCTGGAAAAAGAGCAAAATGGATTGTTGTGTTACTCGAGTATGACATTGAAATTAAGCCCACCAAGTTGATTAAAGGACAAGGACTTGAAAAGTTGATGACAAATTCCAGCTGTGAATCCTTACTGGTAACCCAAAAATCCCCCACTCAGCTCTCCATGGCCTACACCACCCAAGGAAACCATCTCACGACCCTCATATCACTCCATTTGACCCCCACACCCTTAAAATAGTCTAAGGATGAAGAAAAGGGCTTAAAGAACCCAAAAATGAGCCCAAAATACTCTCCTAGGAGCTAAAGCCCCCAAAAAGGGGCTAAAACCCTAAAAGGATCTAAAATTAGAGTGGAAGGGGCTAAAAGCCTAAAAAAGGGGCTAAATCCCGGACCAAGGGCTTAAAACCCTAAAACCCCAAAAAAAGCTATAAAAGGAGGGTGGGGGGTCACTCTCAAAACACTTCTCCCTTGCCTACTGTTATGCTGCCTGTGGATGCCTTGAGACACCTTTGCCTCTCAAGCCACCCACACTCCCTCTCCTCCATCTCCATTGAGCCATAGCTCCCCCATCCAAGAGAGGTGCTTCCACAAGCTAGGGCATGGTGGCCCATTTCCACGCAAAGAGATAACTTGTCTTTCTTGCATTTGTTTCTTAGTTTTCTTTGCTTTCTAACCCATGTTTTCATTTGCAGGTTTATGTTTAACATTGTTTTGCAGGTATTTTAGTTTTCTGTAGTTTAGTCATTGTTTGTAGGTCTTTGGAAGTGGAACCCTAACCTTTGTTTGCAGAGGGGTTCACCATTGTTTCTCTTCCATCTTTGCTTTGCTTTGTTTTCCTTACTGTCCTTTACATTCCATTTTTATTTCAGCATTTATCCACGCAGGAGCCTACCCTTCTATCCTATAGACAGAAGGGAGCCATTCCTACCCCTGTAGCAAGGAGAAATCTCTGCTACAGAACTGGCGTCCATACCAGGTCGATCCCACAGGATCCCTGGGCCAAATTTTTAAAATTTTTAAGTTTTTTAAGTTTTGCCCTAGTTTTTAGAATTTCATGTTAAATTTAGTTTAAATTCAATTTATTTCCAGTTATTAGCACTGTCGAAGCCTCTGCTAGTCACATCCGAGTCAGTTTGGCCACAGTACAGGTTACTGTCGGCTGGATTTGACTCTAGATCTCAAAAAACCCCAAATCCAGGGTAGGTCACTCTTATCAGGCCTGAACATGAGGTGAGGGCACACTTAATGGCCAAACAGGCACGTCGAAGGTGCACTTAATCCCCTGATAAGTGCAACTTCACTTAGAAACATAGACTGTGACTGTCTGTGAATTCTATGCGACCCCCTCGCCTGTTTCTGAAAAAATCTTGCGGCCCCCTCGCCAGATTTGATCAGAAATGTGCGGTCTGTCAAATAGAGCTTCAATTTCAGTTTAATAGGAGTTAAATTTCAGTTTCATAGGGATTGTCAGTGTGGCTCAGCCGCCTCTATCCAACACTGCAAGTCAATTTCAGTTCCTGTTTTAATTTCCTGCAATTTCTTTTACAAACAATGTGTAAATTCCAAGTAAATTTTAATGGCTTAATCAAATGAATGTAGCTTAACTAAAATCAAACTAAAACTAACTGTCTTGCTCACCCTTCCTACTCTACCCAGTCATCACCCTTCGGAGTATTCTGGGATACGACGAAGGGCAAGCTCGTATAGATCTAGGTACTCCAGTCATATTGTTCCAAACCATTAAAACTGAATGACCTGGAAGGTAGAGGGGGTAGAGAAGGAGGGCTTCTCAGGCGCTAAGCGTACTCCCTGTTGACCAAACTTGCATCCGGGAGGTGACCTGAGGATCTATGGATGGGATTAGTCCCATTGTGTTGAGAGCCCAACACCTTCTCTTGGTTGAAGAGGAATATCAGTGTGAGGTAGTCATCTAGTTAGGCCATCAACATTCAGGGTTAAAAATTGTATTTGTTCACAATTTCTGATTATCCAATGCTTGCATACACAACCACAATATGATGAATTCTTAAACCATTTGCAGCTACCAAATACCAGGAAAAAAACAAATAAATACACCATACCAAGTAATTAACCCAACTCAGTTCATGACGCTGAGAGAGCCTTAAAATTTACCAATTTACACTAAGTACAAACAAATCTGCAGTCTTTGAGGACATAAGTCCCTGACTATTTCAACTGTGGGAAGTACTTGGGCTCTACCCAGAAACTCATTGTGAGGAGTACCATAGGAACCCCAAAGTAGCTGGCCGTTGAGAGGAATTGCCAAGCGAAACTAACAACGACCCCTTCCGATTGAGTAGAAACACCTGTGAAGAAAAAGCCAAGCGCTGTCTTCTGACAGTCTTGGTGGCTGAGTGACCACCTACAACCAATAGGGAGCCACTGAAACCGGGGTCCAAACATCATTCCCATCAATTTGATAAACAACTAACACAATTGATCCCTCACGCTCTTCCTCACGTGTAAGAGGCGAACCACCAAAATTTGGAACGCTCAATCAACACCGTCGAAACTGTTCTTAGCAATCTCCCACACCATCAGAAGGCCACACAATGTCTGATTCTGACTTAGACCCATATCATTCTGAACCAGACCTCCATACTGCACCATCAAGCCCCATGGCTGGTGCCAACCCGGATCCATTTTTCGGCCTAACCTTAGCAAGTGGTTCCATGTCCAAACCACATCCCATCACCAATAACCCCACAGGTGGCCCAAGCACAGTCATACAGACTGTCATTAGTCAGCTGCCACCACCTATAGTGACCAGCCAAGCTGGCCCACTTGCAACACACGGGGGAAATGGCCCTTCCACACACACTACCCCTCCTGCCACATAGTGGGGCAGTGGACCATCCACTTACATTGCCCCTACTGTCATACATGGGGGCAATGTCCCCGCCACCCATACTATTCCCCCCACAACACTTGGGGGCATTGGCCCATCCGCAAGTACCCCCAGCCATGCAGATGCATTATGCACCTACAAACCCCACCACCATCGCAGCCCCATCCCACATCAACTTGGGGTCAAACCTACCTTTCATGGCTCATCTTAACTTGCCTGATTTGGCTCAGTTAACAAACGACCCCATCTGCCACCAAGATTTCTGGCCACCCATGCCAACCAAGCTGCCTTCAGACATTCCCAAGTTTGAAGGAAAGGTAGGGGAATGTCCCCAAAACCACACTATGACATTCTATCTATGGTGCTCATCCAATAGCATCATCGACGATTCCATTAGGCTGAGGCTATTCCAACGCACCCTTACAAGTGCTGCGACCAAATGGTACATCGAGCTACCGCAAGACAAATACCTAGACTTCAACTCCCTAGCCTTCATGTTCCTACAATATTTCCAACTTGCTGTCAGATATGACGAGGGGGTGGAGATCCTACTATCCTGTCGTCAAAACATTGCCACTCATATAACTGACCATATCCATAAGTGGCGGTGACGCAGTAGCCTATGCAAAATCCAACTTGACGACAGGATCTTCTTGGATTGGTTCCTTAAGACCTTGCTCCCGCCCATAGCAAAGGATGTCGCATCCGAACGTCCCCAATCCAAAGAAGAGACCATATTGAAATCTCAACAGTTTGACCTGATCTATGCTCAATCTGGATACCTGTACACCGTCATTCTAGATGCCCCCCATCCAAATACCTCCTCCCGTGATGCACCGGGGGCATTCCATGCTGTGGATGACATCATAGGATCGGTCTCCCAACAGCCACAGCACCAACCGACACCACCTGCAGTTCCAGCACAACCAACCAATACTGCTAGTGTTGCTTACCAGAACCAAGCTCCAGACTACGCAAGAATGATGTCCCAGTTCGGAGCAACAACTTCCTACGCACAACCTACGCCACCGTAGTAGACTCAGGCCATGGTTTGGATAACATAGTAGTATGTGGAGAAAATGCCCACATTTGTGGCACTGCCTCCCACTCAGATCTACTATGCACCACCAATACAAACGGTTCAAGCCCCTGCCTCCACACCACCCGCTCCATTGGGACAAGTGTTCGCACAACAAAACCGTCCCAACCAGCCTGCCCCCAACAACCAACAAGTGCAAGCTAGAAATAACCAGCCCCACAACCAAGGAAATAACCAACCGCAGGGAGGCGGTCAACAACCGAACCCTCCAAACAATGCTGCAGCAAACTTACTAGCTCAAAACCCCCCACGACCAAACGCACCAAGACGCAACGCCCCGTTGCACACAAACCAACCGTGCACACTTTGTGATGTTTATGGGCACTACACATTCAAGTGTCCCCTCATGGGTCGAGCTAAGTGGGCCATTCAAAATGAGGTTCAACAGGCCGCCAACACTGCAAATCAAGCCCAACCTAACCTAGCACCACAAGGACCTCCTCCTATGGCGCTTCAAAACCCACTACAGGTCCAAGGTTTGGTGGCAACCAAACCTCCTCCCCAACCCAATACTAACGCTCCAGGGGCACCTCCCATGGCTGAAACAGGTGTTCACCACCTGCTAGCCATGACGGCTGAAGAGGTCAACTTAAAAACTAGACAAAATCAGTACGGTACCAGCATCGAACCTGCTGACACATCAACGGCCTCAACCTCCAAAATAGTCAACCTACTTCTTCAGTCACTCCCATTCCTGCGCCCCCCCCCCCCCAACATATGCAGGATTGCCAATAATGCCATGGCTAGAGCTGCAGTCAGCTATAACATTGTGGATGATTTGGCCCAAACGCCAACTTACCAAGTCCGCTCTTGAGGTACTTAAAACGTGCTCAACACAGTGGAAATCCTTACTAGCCGCCCTTGGGGTAATAGACCCCTCCAACTCCAAGTTGATCACATTCGACAAGGAGAACGGAGAACCACGCATGCCATCGACCATCGCCTTTCAAATCCCGGTATCCATTCAAAATTTGGTTGTTCACCAGTGCATAGTGGATGAGGGGGCATCCACGTACGTTATGTCTACCTTGGTTTGGCAGAAACTTGGATCACCAATTTTGCAACCGTCCTCCACAACCCTGCGGGCTTATGATGGACATCCCACTGAAGCCCAAGGAATCCTACCTCATGTCCCCATCACATTAGCTGAGAAGACAGTGCTGATCGACATAGAAGTTGTCAATGCTCAACTGGACTATAACCTTCTCCTCGAGAGAATTAGTTATGTGTATGCCATGCAAGCTGTCGCGTCAACTGTCTTCTGTCTCATGATGTTCCCCCACGAAGGGAAGATTGTGACGGTTGATCAACTCACTTATCACGACCCGCAAGGGTTAATGACACCTGCCAACTTTATCCTAACCATCACCACTATTGAGCCACAAGGGACGACTACACATGCCAATCAACACCATGGTTGAAAACACACAAGCCTCCCCATTGTTGAATGTGGGCCCTGGGTTGTTTGTCGATACCACCATGACGGCTCATTTCCCATTAGTGTCACCACCACTGACACAAAATGAAATTGCGGAATTGTGCATGGTCTCATCCAGCACCGGTGCACCCAAACAACAACCGCAGCTGCAGCCCCAACCACACCCACAACATCATCCGCAGCCGCAACACCAACAACATCCGCAACATCACCCGCAGCAACAACATTACGCTCAACATCAACCGCAACCACATCCCCACATGAAACCAGTAGGGAGTTATCTGGGCTCATATCCAGTCCATACAATTCCCTTCCTCTTTCCCCCACCTGGTGTCAAGAGCAAACCGATAATGGCCACCTTAAGCCTACCCAATTTTACATTGAGAATTCCGGTGTGGTATCTTGATCCATCGGCTCAACCAGCAATGCCCCAGGTTGTTTTAACCCCAGTGCAACCCATTTTTATCGAGTCTCACCCTCCACCCAGTTCGTAAAATCCAACCATCGCACTCACACCTGCTGCCCCACCCGAAAAGGGCCAGGGGCAAGAATGCCAAAGCCACCGCAGAACTGCGACAAGTCCTGCCTTGCGCCATCTGCGAGCAACAGGGCCATCCAACTTAGAATTGCCTTGAAATTCCAGTGATCCATGCGCATTTGGATGCCATGGACACAACCGAAAACCTCCCCGTGGTTGAACGCCCAACCACGCCAATAGTCAAAAACAAGTAATTGAGAACAAACCATGCTTGTGCCCTCTCCGGTTTTTATGGAAACTATTCTCACCATTGCCAATATTGTCCAAGTTTCGAATGGCTCTGGCTAAACTCCGACAACATTCCCTTGAATCTGAGATCACTCTGATTGAAGAAGTCCACCCCCCACCTCCTTCTTCAGACACCATGTCCATTTACATGATGTCCGGTTCTACAAACCCTCTTCTCTCCACCATCACTGATGGTCCATTAGACCTCTCTCTTCCATTGTTTCCCCAGCCACCGCCGCAACCTCAACCTCAATTACCAGGGAACCAATGGGGTTGATTCCCGATCAACATGATCATTTTCCTTTTCCTTTTCCTTTTTCTACCATTCGAGATCATGAGTAAGTCTGTCTTGGAAACCCACAATCTACAGGATTTCACACTGGGAGGTCTTGTGTGGTACCTTGAACCACCTACTGTACCTCTGAGGCCCCAAGATGTGTTGACTCATGTCCAACCAATTGAGATGATGTTGCACCTACCTCCAGGTCCACCAAAGACTCCTCCTGTCTCCAAGCATGCCCCTCTTTCTCCAATAGAGACTGGGGGAAAGGCCACAAAAACCATAATCAATACCATTTGCATGATCTCTAGCACCATTTTTCCTTCTGTCTTGTCAGTTGTGGAAGATCCACCTGATCTATCCTGGCACCACTTATGCAATGACAGAGAGATATGTAAGACCACCTTCAGTTTTACCCCATTCCATTTAAACCATAGTGTGGAATTGGTTCTTCCCATAAAAGACCAATTTTTGCCACCCTGCCTTGCCCAACGACCTTTGTCTCGGCAAGAGGGCATACCTCTTCGCTGACTCAAATGGTCGACTCGTGAAGAAGTTGTGCAATGGCCTCCACCTCAAGAGATCCTATGCCTAATACCACCACTGTGAGTCCCTTATAGAATAGTTTTTTCCCTGTTTGTTTTTCAACATTTTTTTCACCATAAGTCAAGGGCAGCACCATTAGCTGCTAGTCCAAATCCACCCGGACTCAGTTCGAGACACCTCTCACATCTCCGGGCTCAACCCTCTATCTCTTTATGAGACCATCGTCTCATGTTTAATAAATCAATTTCAGGACCATATCCCACAAGTCACCTCGATTTACGAGCCATGACATGATGATGCGAGTGTCTACGGACTTGTACTTGTATCACACTTCCCGACCGCTACTCATGCGAGTTTTCAGGCCACCGCCCGTTAAGAAATGTTATTTTTATTTTGTATTTTAACACATAGTTGTCTCTTCATCCACCGCACCTTACGCGGACTTCTGGACCATTATCCACAAAACGATTTAATTTTCTTGTACGTATTCGGCATATAACTGCCCCTAGATTTGCACTCACATCGCATGTAGTCAATTTCGTCCACCGCAACACACACACACGCTCTCCTGACCTCTGTGCGAGAGCCACCTCGGTTTGCATGCCTCTATCGCATCGACTCACGAGCCGTTGCCATGATCTATCCCACATATGTATTGGTATGTTTGAGATCCTTCTGCTCCGTCCATACTGCGCGGATGACCTTTGGACCTCTGTCCATTGTCTCGACATAGGGCACCACCCATGCCACCTCAATCGGTTGACCACACTAGAGTTTCATTTAAGCTTTTTTCTGACTCCTTAAAACAATGAAAAGATATCCGAGCACAGCTACTTTCTTTCCTGCTTGCTAAATTATAGGAAAGGGCATCTACATCGTCTCGTTTACCTCCTCTTGCGGACCATGTAGCCCATCAATTGAAATGGATCACCTTGGCACACTCAAGCCAAGACCATTCCTCTCTGCATACTTTTATGCTTTCTCGGCCAGAGGGGCCGCACTTTACGAAAAATCTCACCACGGGTTGTCGTTAAGCTCTTTTCCAGCCTTCTCATCAAGAAAATATTGCCGAGCAAACTTGGTTTCGTTCATGCTCATAAAAGTATCTGAATGACCGTCCAGTCAGTATAGGTTTAACCTTTTCCAGCCTGATTGGACTACCAATGGTAAAGAAATCTCTCATCCCCTATAGGATGGGCAAGCTCTCCTATGTATACGTTTATCCTTTTTCAGGAACAGGAGACTACCAACGAAAAAGAGCCCCCACTGGAGTCTTCTTCATGCTTTCAGACTCTCTAAAATTGAAAGCACCATCGAGCATTTACCTTCTCGGGCTCGCTAAAAATCCATGAGATCGTACCATAATGGTGTCCCTAGACACCACCCCATAGAAAACAGTTTGGCAGCATTCCCCCTTTGGGTCGTCTTTGTTCAGAGTACTCTGCAATGTGTCTTCCTTGGATCCCATCAATATCAAAACTGTCCACCTCCTCCAAGTATTTCCCATATGCAGTAACATTCCTGGTATTACAGCTATGATCCTATTGTTAATTTTTCATATGCTTTACTAAGACATCAGTATATCATTTCATTTTTCATAATAAAAGCATATAAAGCAGGATCACTGAAAGAAACAGTATCACAAGAACAACACATATTTATCCTGGGAAAACCCTAAAGGGAAAAACCCAGCAAAAGCTTCCTCAATATAGATGCCCCAAAAGGGAAAAAGGTAAAACCAACAAGGAGATCAAAAACCTGATTCTCCTCGTTCTCCAGCAACTCCCCTCCTCCACAAGTGCGCTATTCCAAGTGAGTGTGTGTGTCTCAAATGAGGAGCACTACACCTCTATTTATATTCATCCGTTTA
>LPNX010683884.1:63203-94329 GCA_001517045.1 Pseudotsuga menziesii | reverse complement strand
CTACAACTCATACATTATTGTATTATATCCTCATATAATACTTCCATTGTGAAATAATTTTAGTCATAAAGTTAGGAAACAATAAATTTTAATCTATAAAATTTCTAGATGTGTCTACCCTTTCTAAAGAATGGAATTCAATTCTTATAGAAATGACGTGATGTTTCATTATATGAAAATTTTGAAGAAGTTGATTGAAGTAAAGAAATAGTTTGATAAAGTTTGAGTGTATAAAATTCAAATTATTTATAAATATATATACAAACAAATTTAATAATAATAATGGTTTATCAAAATCATAATAAAATCAATTTATAAATAAGATTATTTTTGTTTTAATTAAAATGTCTAAAATTATTTATGAGTTGCAAATCAAAATTGACAAGAATGTTGAAAAGTCTAGAAAATTCAATTCTTTCAAAATGAGGCATACACTAAACTCAACCAAGATCAAATGAGAGCATGCAATCATTCATTATTAACAAAGAGATCAAGATATTAAACCAAATATAAATAAGCCTTAATTAAATTATTTAAAATTTTATTGAAATTATAAAATTGTAGAAAGAGGCAAAATTAATATATTAAAATCTTAAGACTTCAAAAATTTGAATCAATAGAGGCAATCAATAAACCAAGAGAGACAAAATCACCAAATCCTTCATGTGATGAGAATCAAGCCAAAGAGCAAGCAGCGGACACAAATGATAGATCAATCGAAAAGTAGGAATGGAATCACACATTAAATAAAGTAAGATAAAAGAAAAGAAAACCAAAAGCTAAATATTTACAAAATTCTAATGGGGACCCTTTTATTTGCAGAAATAAAGGGGAGTTGTTGGGGTGCCAACAGTGACTCACTTTTTATTTTATTTTATTTTTAATTTAAGTGAGATGCACTTTTACAATAAAGTAACTTAAATTTAGAAATTGCATGCACTATTAAAAAAGTAACTTAATAAAACTTGAACTCAAGACCTATTAAGGAATAAAGCAACTTTGAACCAAGTGAGCTAAGATTAAAAGGTACATAAAAGAAGGGAAGGAGGAAGGGGTTTATTTTTTTTAATCTTCTCTTTCGGTCTCTGTGCTTGCTTCTTTTCCTACAGATCACACCACAAACCGAAACGAAAAAAAAAAATTCCACACTTTGGGGTTAGATCTTGTTAGCTTTCCTGGAAAGTCTACATTTTCTCTCTGTTTCTGATTCATTGCGATCACACAAGGTGCACGACAAAGAACATACGTAGTCGAGAAAAACTATTTCCCTTTCTATTTCTGATTCGTCGCGATCACGCAAGGTACACGGCAAAGAGCATATGTATCCAGGGAAGGAAACAATCCAATACTAAAACAATAAAAATCTAATAATAAAACTGATAAAATATGATATATATATATATATATATAAACAAAAAAATAAAAAAACATCACTGTAACATTATACCTTCAGATCTGCTGAAATTGGCGTATATGGAGCAAACAGAAACCATTTTTTATCAAACTAAAACTATTTCCCAATGCAAACGATGCTCTAGACGCAATGGAACACCTCTCATAGCTTAAAAATGTATATAAAATCTAGAACCAGAAACCCTTTCAAAGTTTCGACAACACCAAGTCAATATCTAGATCATAAACGAAAGTTGCTCTTCATAAACGCTCTGATACCATATTCGAGTACATAGGGTACTCCCAAAAGACCGAACACCAAGAGTAGAAACTCACACAAACAAATCACAGATCAACAGATTGATGTTTTGACGTGGTTAAAACCCTCGAGAGGGAAACACTCCACGGCCCCAACCAAATAGATACTTGAGGCAGTTTATTATGCAAAAGAAAGAATGTTACAAATGAGCTTCTCATAATTGATCAACTAGACAATCACCCTCCATGCTCTTTAAATAGAGATCATGGACCAATCGGGTGTTAAGCCATAGATAACGGGTAGGTATGATCTAAGAGAAGTTGAACCATCGGATCGGTCTATGTCTAGAACATATCGTGACCATCGGATTAAATATTTACAAATGCATACTAATGCATACTAAAGAAACACACTTTACCTAATGGATATATTACACAATTTGATCTTAACCAACTCCTAAGTGTCTAAATATCCTAACAAAAGTTGTCATGATGCTTAATCCATTGAAGTTTCCTAGCCAAACCATCTGTTGGAGGATCTTTCTGCTCATTCCTAGGAGGTATGATGCCTTTTGCATTCTAACATAGAGTGTTAGCCTACTCTAACGCATATTTCTTCCTAACAAAGTGTACCAGTGACACTTGTTTCCTGAGGACAAGGAGCATCAATGCCTCCTACTAGTGCACAAGGAGCGTCAACACTGTTAAAAGGGAAAAATAGAATATTTTGAGAACCTTCTAGGTGAAAGTCCTCATGGAGGATTATCCCAACTACATGGAGTAGGTGGCATTTGTTCCCCTAGCCTCTAGGGATGATCCCTCACCTTCCTCCCTAACAATATCAACCCATTTGGGCTACCCTCTTTGACCTATATATACAAGATTCATGGACCATGATAGGAGAGGAGCAAGAGAGAACCTTTATGTTGTTGAAATCATTACTGGTATAGGAGGAAAAGAGAGTGCCTATGAGTGAGATTTGTAGAGTTTGTAGAGAATTTGTGAAAGTGAGTCAAAGACATTGTGAAAACAAAGCTTCAACATCAAGGATTTGGTTGTAGTTTTCTTCTCTTATATTTTTAATACAAATGTGTTCCCCTTTCCCATGAATGATTTGTGTTAATATTAGTTATTCATTACTTTTGTCCTTCATCATTAGTATAGATAATTGAATTTTCTTGATGTTTTCACTATTGTATCTTGTTCCTTACATTGTTTTTGTATGTACATCCAATCGTAGGAGAATTACAAGACAAGGATGACCTTCATAGTTGAGGTAAGAAACCTTGGCATTCAAGTAGTATAATAGTCTAAGGAGATGATGCATTGTTGTGAGCCTTTTGTTTTAGATATTCCCCATGTAGACTAGGGAAACAATATTTGTCCTTGCTGCTTGAGAATTTTTTATAATAAAACTCGAGACCATAATGGGGAAATAGTAAAAATTACTTACCATTGTGTTTTTACCATAGGAATTGGATGAAAATTGTGTTTGAGAGAAGAATTTATGATGAAGATTATGAGAGCTATGGGAATCCATTTGATGAACCGATATAAGGTAAGAGATATCATCCTCCCCTTCCTTTCTATCATTGAATTTTACTTTTCATCATGCTCTGGCTCAAATTGGAAAAATATCAGAGCGCCTTTTATACCCTAGTCGTGCTCATTAAAAATTCAAAGAAAATGTATCAAGTATGCTTTTACCGCTTTTTTGAACTTTATAAAATGGATAGGAAAAAGGAAACCCCCTTAAAGTCATCTTTAAGCTCTTTTTAGGCTCCTTAAACATGAAAATATTTTCAAGCTAACTTGATTATTTCATGATTGTAAACGTCTTTGAAAGGTCATCTATCTAGTGATATTTTACCCCTTTTTTAGACCATTTAGACTCATTTACGAAAAATGTATACTCTAGTTCATCGCAACTAGAATACTTCTCCTAGGTCTGGGTTTATACTTTTTTGGACCTCGGGGACTAAATTTATGAAAAAATCCACTTTCGAGTAGTCTTAGTCATTTCACACTCTCTAAACATGAAGCGACAACTGAGTTTACCTTCTTCAAACTCATAAAATTAAGCGTTGAAGGAACATTTTTGGGAATGAACCCATCCTTTATTAGGTTCATAAAACATATGAGGTTGGACTCATCACTTGATTAGCTATATCGAGTGTTTTTTAACTTTTTTTAACTCATTAAAAATCAAAGAGGTGCTCATCCATTATGATGAGGAAATTAAGGAAATAGGGATACATTCTTCATGTGTATTAACAAGAGCTCGTAGTTATCCTTGAACATGGCATCTGTCTACATTTCATTCAAACATTTGGGTATTCATCTTGTCATCAAGTCTATATAATTTCATGAGTCATTTCACTCCTTTGAGTCAATTCAAAGAATGCATCATCCTATCTTTACATTATGTTTGGTCTCTGTCTCGATTGATTCAATGTTGTCAAGTCACTTGTCATGTCATTCAATGTTAAAGGGGATTCTTTACCATATTCTATCTCTTCATTTGCTTTACCTTCCTTCCAGTCGTTCATATCCGAGTCAGTCCCATGGTTGTTCCATTATCAATATCATTTTCGAAATCACTTTTGTTCCAAGTTTTGTGTTGATGATGGGGGAAACATCATGGCCCTCCTTCGACAACTCTATTCCCATCAACATCAACACAATATTCGAGAATTAGTCTTAGAAACTAGTCAAGTACCTTGAATCATGCATGCCTCAATGACATATTTTCTCACTTATAATAATAGGATTTCAGCATTGACCTCTGATGCGAATATTCCTTCGATTGTTCAACTTCATCTCATCTCCTAACATTTGGAGGAATGTACTAGGGTACCTTGGGAATCATTGACATTAATGGTGATTTTCATCACACTTGTTAACCATATACATCGATGGCTAGTAATCAAGTGGTCTCTACCATGTTCGACATCAAGACGTTTGTTCAGAAGGATAAAATTGTACTATTTGGGATTGGAATGAAGACCCTGAGTGTTTAGGTATTCACTTTAATATGCGCCTATCCTCAGGTTGTTGTGGAGTATATTTGGAGTCATTGCATGGATCCACATTATATGTATGGTGGTTATGCTCCAGTTTTAGTTAGGATGGCATGGATCTACAATGTATATTCCATAGCTATGTCACGATTTAAGTCTTGTTGACCATGGATCTATAGTATATTATTGGTAGTTGTGACTTGGTCATTATACATGTATATGCAATGTATTGGTTAGTAGCCATGATTTGTAACTGGTTTTATGTCAAGTATTCACTCACCACTCTTTTGTCTTTGATATCATATCATATCTAACAAATTATTTCACCTATCACATCCCTCTAGCTTCATATTTTGGGGGGCATTCTGTTACACCCAAAAGTTGTCCTGATGCTCAACCCCTCAAATATTCCTAGCCAAAACATCTGTTGGAGGAGCTTTATGCTCATTCATAGGAGGCCTGACACCATTTTCCTTCTGACATAGAGTGTTATCCTGCTCTGACGCCTATTTATTATTGGCATAGTGCACCGGTGACACTTTTTTCCTTAGGACAAGGAGTGCCAGTGCCTCCTACTAGTGAAAAAGGAGCGTCAACATTGTTAAAAGAGAAAAAAGAGAATATTTTGAGAACCTTATAGATGAAATTTATCATGGATGATTATCTAAACTTCTTGGAGTAGGAGGCATTCGTACCCCTAGACTCTAGGGATGATCCCTCACCTTCCTTCCTAAGAATCTAAATCCCTTTGGGCCCTCTTTTGCCTATATATACAAGCTTCATGGACCATGATAGGAGAGGACCAAGAGAGCACCTTTATGCTACTAAATTCATTGCTGGTATAGGAGACAAAGAGTGTGGTTGTGAGTGAGATTTGTGGAGTTTGTCGAGAATTTTTGAAAGTGAGTCAAAGACATTTTAAGAACAAAGTTTCAACATCAAGGCTTTAGTTGTAGTTTTCTTCTCTTATCTTGTTAATACAAATGTGCCCCCCTTTACCATGAATGATTCGTGTTAATATCAATTATTCATTACTTTTCTCCTTGATCATTAGTATAGATTGTTGAATTATCTTATTGCTTTCACTATTGTATCTTGTTCCTTATATTATTTTGAAGGTACAACAAATTGCAGAAGAATTATGAGGCAAGGATCACCTTCATTTTTTAGGTAAGAAATATTGACATTCAAGTACTTTAACAGTATAGGGAGAGGATGTATTGTTGTCAGTATTGTTCTAGATCTACACCATGTAGACTAGGGAAACAATCTTTGTCGGCATTGATTGAGAAATTCCAGTAACAAGAACACACAAAAATGAATTCAAAGGAATGCTAAAGAATTTAAAGGCTAGAAGGATTCTTTTCCACATAAAGCTCTTGGTGATCAATAATATGGATGGAGAATGATGGTTTAAATCAAAGGATAAGGGATTCACCTCCACAATTGGATTGTAAGAACTTTCTTCCTATTTTCAATATGATACAAATTTTGAGTTTGAATCTATATGTTAAATCTAGTTTTGAATTCAATATTTGGTAGATAGTTTTCAAGTTTTTCAATTTCATAGAGGTAGAGCTATAGGTAAAGAACTAGCAAAAAATATGCATATGGAGGCCCAAAGGCCATGTATGCTCAAGCAAGGGAATCTTATACAAGTAAAATGCTTCAAGAAGTTCTTTCATTTCTTCCTTCCCTCTCTACTCTTTGAAAAATATTAGGAATCTTACAAAAATTTCAAATTGTTGCATGTATTTATGTCGATTAGGACTCACCCACCTATAGTAAAGGATATAAAAATTTTGTAGACACACCCTACAATGATCTATACCAATAGATTGGAGACAATATTATGGACCTTAAGGTTTAATTATTGATTTCTTTATTTTTTCCTCATTTTTGGGTGTTTATTTCCTTTAGATATTTCTATTCATGCTTAATCTATGTCACTAGGCATCTTAATTAATATTAGGAGTCTAAAACCGACCTAGATCTACCTTTAAATCATCAAACTTGAGAGAATTTGGGTCAGGACCTTCAAGATTCTTAGGTTTAGCAGGACAAAACACCTTTATAGTTTGCACGGAGATACTAAGTACTTTTTACCTTTTCCTATTAGATTTTAAACATTAAGCTAGCATATCATTAGGATCTTTAATTGAGAGAACAACAAGCACAACAATCAAACACAAGAGAAAATGAACACAGTGTTTTTCCTCAGGGAAACCATAAATGGAGAAAACTTGCAACTTCCTCAGAGATAGAATCAACACCAAAGTGAAACCCAAAAACAGTAAGACAATCTCCCAATAGCAGTAAGCTCTTTCCTCTTTCCCCAGTGTCTTTCTCTTCCTCAGCTATGTGCTACAACTAAGTGTGTATGAGATGTGTGATAAATAGAGAGGTCACCTCTCTATTTATACTAATTCCTGACATGACTAAAACCATACTAGAGCTAACCTCACTAGGAGAGTCTAATAACCCTAGTGCCCTGAAACTGCGAGGACTTTAACCCTTAGACAATAGGAGGGTTACCCACAATGACTTGACATGACTTGTTTACATTATAGATCCTCCCGATAGGAACATCGGGTCATGACATGACACAAGAAAATCCTGAAATAAACATCAGGTTACAATAGATAAGAGATACAAGTGAATACACTCTGAAGTTACAATTACATCAACACTCCCTCTTAACTAGGAAGGTATTCTCTCGACACAATTTTCATCATTGGTCTTATTCTCTGGATCTTCTCGTTGTCTGCATCTTCAAGTCATATTCATCTTCAAGTCTTCACCATCTTCAAGTCATCTTCGTCTCTGGATCTGGACCATCACTCAATCTGGATCATCATCACTCAATTTGGATCGTCATCACTAGATCTGGATCATCACTCGATCTAGATCATCTCTGGAGCATCATCTCTGGATCTGGATCATCCCTCGATCTGGATCATCTCTGCTGGATCATCAATACTAAATCTTCATAGGTGCTATCTCATGATTCTTCTCATCACAGGAAGTTCTACAGAGCCAGCCCTTTTTCATGTTGGATGTAGGCCTAACCACCATGTAGGTCTTCCTCAACACTTATATCTAACACTTAAGTCAGAATGGCCCACCCAGCACTTACATCTGATCATGTAGGAACTAATCCTATAATCATATCAAAAATGCAATGCCCAACACTCACATCTGAACATGTGGTAACATAGCCCACAACCCTACCAGAAAGGCCAGCACTTACATCTGATCAACCAATGATTGAAGAAAGGCCCAACTCTTACACTTGGCCATGCGAGGAACCAATCCTCCATGCCAAAAGGATCCTACACTTACATCTAATCAACTAATGATCGAAGAAAGGAACTACACTTACATCTAATCAACTAGTGATCGAAGAAAGGCACAACACTTATATCTGATCAACCAATGATCGAATAAAGGCTCAGCACTTATATATGATCAACCAATGATCAAAGAAAGGCTCTGCACTTACATTCGACACATATTAGGAACCAATCCAACAAGTATGTTCGAAAAGGCGTGCACTCACATCTGATCCTGTAAGAACCAATCCTACAGTCATATCAAAATGGCCCCTAGTTCTAGACTAAGCTAATTGGTAACTGACCAGGTGCCTCCATTCTCCAGGAGAATGGTAGTTTCCCTTACATCTATCCTACTCGACAAAATGGACAATAATCATATCTGACATGGAAGGAACCAATCATTTCACCATGACAGAATGGCTCAGCCCTTATATCTGACCTACTTGTCAGAATGGCTATGGATCTCATCACTCATATCTGACATGGAAGGAACCAATCCTCTCACCATGACAGAATGGATCAGCCCTTATATCTGACCATGGAAGGAACCAATCCTCTCACCATGTCAGAATGGCTATGGGTCTCATCACTTTCCCTTGGAGGAAACCTCGATCTGGAGAACACCAAGCTTCTCCCTGAAGTACTCAAACTTCACCCTAGCCAATGGCTTCGTCAATACATCAGCTACCTATTCCTCTATCGCAACATACTGGAGCTTCACTGCTCCCTTCTGCACCATATCCCTGATATAGTGATACTTGATCTCGATATACTTTGACTTGTCATGGAACACCGAATTCTATGGTAACTTCATGCAACTTTGGTTGTCACAATGTATACAAGTAGCATCCATCTAGAGATCAAATAAATCAGATAGTAGCTTCCACAGCCATACTGCCTCACAACTAGTTTAACAAGCTGCGACATACTCTGCTTCATCTTTACTTAGTACCACAGGGGATTGCTTCCTGCTAAACCAAGAGATCACACCTGATCCCATACTAAAGCAACAACGTGAAGTGCTTTTCCTATCGATGGCACTGCCTGCCCAATCTGAATCAACATAACCCTCCAGGTTAATCTTCTGATTCACCTCGTAATTGAGCCCATAATCAATTGTACCCCTCAGGTACCTCAGAATGTGCTTTGCAGAAATCAAGTGAACATGTTTCAGAACTATCAAAAACTGGCTCAAGGTGTTCACAACAAAGAAAATGTCTGGTCTTGTGTTCATCAGATACATCAAGGACCCAATCATCTGACGATACATTGTGGCATCAACCTTCTCTGATGAAGCATCACTCAATAGCTTCAGGTTTGATGCCATAGGTGTGGCCATATCCTTGCAGTCCATCATCCCAAACCTCTTCAAGATCTCTACTACATACTTCCCTTGTCCGATGGAGATTCCATCCGCATTCTGCCACACCTCCATACCTAGAAAATAATGCATCATACCCAAGTCCTTCATTTCGAACTCGGCAGCAAGCTTTCTCTTTGTATCAGCAATCAACCCATCCATACCTGTTACAAACAGATCATCTACATATAGTAGAAGCATCAATGGGTTTGCATCTTCAACCTTGTCATAAAGGTTGGAATCTACTTTACTCTTGGTAAATCCCAAACTAGATAGAAAGTTGTCAATTCTGTCGTACCATGTTCTAGGTGCCTGTTTCAAACCGTACAGGGATTTCTTCAATCTGCACACATGAGAATTCCTGTCATGTGTCTCAAAACCAAGTGGTTGTTCTACATACACTTCCTCTTCCACTACACCATTCAAGAAATCAATCTTGACATCCATTTGGTGTATCTTCCATTTCATTACTACTGCCAAATAAAGTACTGTTCTGATGGAAGTGTATCTAGCCACAGGAGCAAAGGTTTCTTCATAATCTGTTCCTTCCTTCTGTGAGAAGCAACGAGCCACAAATCTTGCCTTCTATTTTTCAATGCTACCGTCTGCAGCATGCTTGATCTTGTAGATCCATTTGGAATTTACAATTGACTTCCCTTCTGGTCTTGGGACAACATCCCAAACATCATTCTTCATGATCCATTCATACTCTTCGATCATAGCATCCTTCCATTCTTTTCATTCTGCCGCTTCTTCATAGTTGGAAGGTTCTTTATTGATAAAATCACATAGTAAAGCTACATATTCAGAAAAAGATTTGGTTCTCTTTCTTTCTTCGTGATTCTCTTCTAGAGCCCCATATCTTTTCGCACCTTGGATAATTTATCGTACCCAAGTAGGTTTCCTCTTGTGAGGATTCTTCTCCTAAGGTGGATCTACAGGTCTTTGTGGTTCTTCAAATTCTCGATCTTCTTCTTGAATTTCTTCATTCATGGTTGTATCATGAATTCTGGGTGCTTTTCTTCTTAAGTATCTTTAGCAGGTCTCTTCCTGGATTTGTTGTAAGTTGTTTCTTCATCAAATGTTACATCCCTGCTAATATCTATCTTCTTGTATCCTGGAAAGTATATTCCATAAGCCTTCGAGCTTTTAGATTATCCCACAAATATACCCTTCTTTCCTGAAGGGTCTAGTTTTGTTCTCTTTCCTTTTGGTATGTGTATGTACACTGGACAGCCGAATATTCTGAGATGGCTGACTTCTAGTTTCTTGTCAGAGAAGACTTCTTCAAGACTCTTGTTCTCAAGTACTCTGTGTGGAGTACGGTTCTGTACATACACTATTGTTCTGGCTGCTTCTGCCCATAGATGCATAGGAAGATCTTGATCATGAAGCATTTCTCTTGCAACTTCCATGATGGTTCTATTCTTCCTTTCTGCAACCCCATTCTGTTGTGGATCATAAGGAGTGGACAACTCCCTCTTAATCCCTGATTCTTTGCATAATTCTTTGAATTCATTTGATGTGAATTATCCGCTAGTATCTAATCGAAAGGTCTTGATCTTCTTTTCTGTGTGATTCTCGATCAAGGCTTTGAATTCCTTGAACCTGTTGAAAACTTCATCTTTGTTCTTCATGAAGTAAATCCATGTCTTCCTAGAAAATTCATCAATGAAAGAAACATAATATACATACCCGCTTAGTGGGCTTGATGACATTGGTTCGCGTACATCGGAGTGGATGATTTCCAATATTCCTTTTGCCTTGCTCTCGCTACTTGGAAATGTCTTCTTTGTATTCTTTCCTTTCGCACATCCTTTGCAGACCCCTTCATGTTTTGCTTGAATTTCTAGAATACCTTCAATAGCTTTGCTTGCAAGTGGTAGTGCTTTGTAATGCACATGTGCAAGCCTTATGTGCCAAAGTTCATTTGGCTCTACTGTGTCATGGACCATAGCTTGTTCTGGATGGCCCTTTAGCTTGTATAAGCCTCCTTCTTGTTCTCCAATCAATATTGCATCATCAATAGTCTTTCCTCTTAGCCACATTTAGACTTGGACATCTACAAATGCAACCCTCATACCTTTTGCATCTAATGTTGATATGGATAGAATATTCTTCTTCAATCCTGGTACAAACAAGACATCTTTCATTTTTATAGATTTTTCGGAGTCTAGCTTGTAGGAGGATTCACCACTACCTTTTATGGGATATTGGTGTTGGGAAATAGGGCAGACCCGGGTTTAATCCTTTTATGTCGCACCAACAAAAGACCCACAGTGTTGGCCCTTTCGGCAACAACCTGCGTGCAGGTTGCAGTCTCACCCGAAACAGCTATGGGGTGCCGCAGAATCAGGTTTCTGCAAGCAAAGAGGGATATTACTGTACCTTAGCCTTTAACAAACTTATTAATTAACAATTACACAGCTTTGTCATTCATTCACATATATCTTCACGGATAGATAAACAACCATGACTTGCTTAACCCACTACAGGGAATTCTCAGCGAAGCTTGTTATTAGCAGTGATCTAAGTTATCAAATGTATACAGTTATTAATGCATAAAAGACAACAGAAAGAGAAACAACACAAGAAACCACAACACCGGATATAACGTGGTTCACCCCCAGTGTAGGGGTTACGTCCACAAACTGTGTTTTATTCAACTTGCTAGAAAACCACAGTTTGATCTGCGCACTCAGCTGCAGATCCCTTCAATCCTTAAAAGCCACGCACACAGCAACAGGCCTCTGCGCACACAGCTGCAGATCTTTCCTTATCCTTCTTACAAAACCCTCTGTGCACACAGCTGCAGAGGTCGTCCACACACACAGCTGGGACTTAACCTTTCCTTACACAATCAGCCTTAGCTTCGCCTTTTTTTCTTTACATCAAAAATCCTAACCTTTATTATTTACAAAATTGCCTATTTATACATCACGCTATTATAAAACCATGGCTTAAAACCATGGGCACCCAAAACCCTAAACCCTGGATTTAAACCATGGGTTTATTACAATAGAGGACTTTGACTCAACCCCCGACACCCCTAAGACTATTTTGAGTCAAAACTCGTAGAGTTACCCATCTTAAGAATCGTTGAGGTGCGCACCCCAACAGGCCCCTAAGACTCACCAGTGTCCCGTCCCGAGGCACTTATCTGCTCGGCTGGTGTTAAAATTTACTTTGGCGAAGACACTGTGCGCTGGTTCCTGGAGTCCTTCCTATTGGTTGTCGGCTGCCTGCGTCTTTCCTGTTTGATATTTCTGCTGAGCAGGGCCTTGTGGATCCATCTACAACCCCATCCTTTGCTCAGGTTGGCAGCACTTAACCATCCACAGCTTGGGGTCCCCTGGAATTGCGTGTCACTTTGCATAAGACACACAGCTACCACTGTTCTGCTATGCCAGAAGATTTCAGGGCGGGACTCCCCCGAGTCAGTTGGCGAGGTCTTATGGCCTTCGTTGCTCTATGTTAGAGCAAATTTGTGCCTGCCTTCACCTGATTTAGAGCGAACTTCTGCCTGCCTGTGTACCTAAGTCGAATATGACTGTACTGGCGGAGTACTCAAAAAGTTCTGTAGACCTCTCTCTCTGAACTCTCGTACTAACTCCTGGACTTCGCAATTGTTTGACATGGCTCCAGTCAAGTAAACTCCAAGAAGTGCTTCGAAGAAATTTTCACAAGCCAATGTAGCTTACTTATAGAATTCCGTTACAAAATCTGTCAGCATGGTGTATTAATGACACCAAATCTGCTTGAATGCCAAGAATCTCGTCACACCCGGCCGCAGATTGTCCCAAAATCTCATAATTACAGGTATTGAGAGTAGCTCACGTGCCGCTGCCGCAAATTTCATTTTTTCCCATCCATCACATTCTACGCTGCGACACACTTGGAACCTACGACACAACGACCACCTTCCACTTTGACACAGTATGACCCTGCGACCCATGACCAACCTTCAACCGTCCATACTTCATCCTTCAAACTGCGACATTCCCTAGTGTTATGAACAGCTTCTCTTATGGTCCAGTACCTGATTTCAGCTGTTCTGGGTATGTAGACATTTCTTTCTTGGTGCTACTTCCGATTCTGAGTATCTGGCCTGTCCCTGTACTTTTTTAGACGACTCCCATTTATCATGGAAGGGAGAAGTTCTCCATTTAACTTAGCTAGCTGGACTGCGCCCCCATCAGTAACTTTTTGTACTATATATGGTCCCTTCCAATGCGTCTTGAACTTTCCTGGGAACTTCATGAATTTGCTGTCATAAAGGAGCACAAGATCACCCTGCTGGAATTGTTTCTTCTTGATGTGTCTGTCATGCCACGCTTTTTCTCGAGCTTTCTGCACCTACTGCTGGAAACCTGCAATAAATCTATCTTCTTCGAGTTCTAATATCTGTTTCAGTCTCTCTGTCATTATGGTTGGGTCATCCATCTCGGTGAAAGCAGATATTCTGAGGCTGGGAACAATGTATTCCAGGGGCATGACGGCTTCTTGCCCATAAACCAGTCGGAAAGGTGTATGGCCTGTCAAATTTTTGCAAGTAGTTCTGTAAGCCCATAGCACTACTAGGATTTGAAGGTCCCAATCATTTCTGTTAGCATTACAAATCTTTGTCAAAGCATGCTCAAGGATCTTATTAAAAGCTTCGATAGTCCCATTTGCTTGAGGATGATAGGTTGTACTTTTCTGATGGTATACTTAAAATTCTTCAGTCAGCACTGCAATAGTTTTATTTAAGAAGTGTGATCCTTGATCACTCATAAGGATGTGAGGACACCGAACCTGGATAACATGTGATCGAAGATGAATTGCGCAGCTGTAGCAGCGCTACAGTTCTTGACTGGTTGAGCTTCAGCCCAACGGGTGAGGTAGTCGATAGCTGTAATAATATATCGTGCTCTGGACTTCTTCGTGGGGGGGTTGATAGGGCCAATGAAGTCAATAGCCCATTTTTCAAAAGCTTGTAAAGTTACCTACGGAACTAGGGGCATTTCATCTCGCCTGGATGGTTTTCCTGTCCTCTGACAGACGTCGCAGCTGTGGCAATATTCTCTTGCATCCTTATGAACTGTGGGCCACCATAGGCCGGCTGTCAAAATCTTCTGTGTGGTGGCTTTCCCTGCATAATGACCTCCTGCTATGCCAGAGTGTGCTTCAGCCAAAATTAGTGGTCGTTCATGCTCCAAGGCACATCTGCGTAGTATTTCGTCTGGTCCCATTTTATACAGCTATCCCGTGATTAAGGTGAAGTCCACTGCTCGAACCACCAACTGCTTCTTCTGCTGTGTGGTCATCTCTGGGGGTGGAAAACCTGTAGACAAGTATTGAACAATATCCTGAAAATAGTCATCAACCATCTGGATAGCAAATAGTTGGGCATCAGGAAGACCTTCGTCCAAATTAGTAGGTTCTTCGCCTGAGTCAAGCCTCGACAAGTGGTCAGGTCCTAGGTTAAGTCTTCCAGGCTTAACGATGATCTCAAAATCATATTCTTGGAATAGGATCAACCACCGACATATTCTTCCACCTAGCACAGGCTTGTTAACCAGATACTTCAAAGCAAAATGGTCAGTAAACATCTTAAAATGAGATCCTAGTAGATAATGTCGAAACTTCTGTAGTGCATATACCATAGCGAGGCCTTCGCGTTCTATCGTGGTATAATTTTTCTCTGCTGTGGACAATTTTCTTCTTGCAAAAGAGATGGGGTGATCGATATTACCTACTCCTGACTGAGCTAGCACAGTACCCAGAGCAATGGAGGATGCGTCGACATGCACATGGAACTCTTTGTTCTAGTTAGGAAATACTAGAATAGGGGTGGTAACCATTTTTTCCTTTAAAATATCTAAGCTTGCTTGACACTCCGGTGTCCACTCAAACTTGATATCTTTCTTCAGCTGCCTTTCCAACGGAGCAGTAATATGAGCATAGCCTTGGATGAATTTCCTGTAGTAGCCGGTGTGACCCAGCATCGTGCGAAGTTGTTTGACAGACTTCAGGGGTGGCAGGTTCACAATGATAGCGATCTTCGCAGGATCCATCATTAATCCCTTCTTACATACAACATGACCAAGCAGAATTCCAAAAGGCGCACAAAAGATACACTTTTTTAGATTTAGGGAAATCTGGTGCTGTCTACACTTGTTCAACATAAGCCTCAAATTGGTTATATGGTCTTTTACTAGCCCAAAAATGGTCCAATCATCAAAGTAAACTTCTAGGAATTTATGTATATATTCCTTAAACGCGGAGATGACGAATCTAGAAAATATGGCAGGTGCATTCTTTAACCCAAAGGGCATGACAGTATACTGGAAGGATCCCATTTCGGTAGCAAATGTTGTCTTATGGCAGTCCTCGGGAGCAATTCGGATCTGATGGTAGCCAGAAAAACCATCGGTGAAAGACTACACTTCTTGACCCCTGACATTGTCTAGCACTTCGTCAGTAAAGGGGGTGGGAAAAGGATCATGCAGGCAGGCATCATTGAGTTTTCGTAGGTCTACACATATTAGGATTTCACCCTTAGTCTTTTTCTCCTGGACTACCATAGGACTGACCCACTCAGATTCCTCAACAGGCTCAATTATTCTTGCGGCGAGCATCTTATCCAGCTCCACCTTAACCTTTTCCTTATACTTCGGATTCAATCTATAAGGGCGCTGTTTCACAGGTTTTGCATCGGGTTTCAACAGGATCTTCATTACGCCAATATCACCCAGTATACCCTTCATTTCGGAAAACTTCATTGGAAAGAGATCTTGGTACTCGTGGAGAAGTTGGGTTACCTTGCTGACCATTTCATCATCCCAATAGTCGTCGATTGTAGCAAACTTAGGCTATTCTTCGGATCCAATGTTAACTGTGCGCATCTTCAGAGGTTGCGTTACTTCCGGGGCTTCGACTGCTAGTCCATGCATGTCGCAGCATCCTTCTGACTCAGGGATAGCGATGTTGCGCGAGTCGTCATCTTCGTCAGCTGCGAAGTTATAACATTCGACTGCGTGGGCTTCTTGTGTGGGCCAATCAGGTCGATGTTCTAGTACTTCTTGGTCATCAAATACCTTAGTGTGAATTATCTTGATAGCTGCATCTAGTGCTGGACAGACATCATTAGTAGAGAAAGTATGCAGAAAACTATGAACAAGACAGTCCCAACTTACAGTGTCTTGGCGGAGCTCAGCCTTTGCGTACCAATTTTTTGCTATTGGCTCGAGTGTGTGCACAAATCTATGTACCCATTCATTTCGAGGGACATACTTCCATTCCTCGTAGCACTTTGCCAAATGTTCCTGGGGACTAGAACTTCCATCAAAATTGCTTTGAAGCTCCTCCGTCGAGCCCTTAAATCACAGGTACAGGAGCTTCTGAAAAAATTCCCAGCTAAGGATCTGTTTCTTATGGGCCTTCCACCATCTGGCTGTCGTGGCTCGAAATGTGGAGTCCAACGCCGCCAGTTTTTGGGACTCAGGTATCAAGCCTGAGACCTATGCGATGAACGGTTTAGGATCGGTCAAACCATAAAAAATAGGAAAAGGGTTAGGTTGTGAATTGAGCCATCTGAGGGACTTGGTAGGCCGGGCACGGCTGCACCCATGGGGCTCATGTAAGCGGTTCTGCCAACTCTCGAATTCATCTTCAGAGTCTGTCATACAGGAGCTACCAAACTCCCAACCGACGGTAGGAGGATCCTCATAACCTTCTGCCTGTGCGGTGATAGTGTAGAGGGGTGCCACATCAGTCTGATCCTCTGGGCGGATTGGTTCTGTGTACCGTTCCCCTTGTGAGGGATCCAGGGGTAGGATGACTCTCAAGTCTTTCCCTTCGAAGATCATCTGTCGCTTCTTTAGGTTAATAACTGCAGCATTTTCCATTGCCCATTCAATTCCTAACAAGGTGGGGTAGGGATTGCTGTCATCAATGATCTCAATTACTTCGAAGTCCATGACAGTGCTGACCCCAGAAATATCTATGTGGACACTCAGGAATCATCCTAGAGGCACAATCCTTTGCTGGTTGGCCAGCCTCAGCTGGATAGGGGACCAGGCGAGGGTGGTTTTTCCCATTTGTTCCCAGGTTTGTTTAGTTAACACATTTACATCGGACCCTAAGTCCAAGATAACATCAGTCATATCATATGCTCCTATCTGAGCATTCAATCTCATTTCCCTACCGGTTCTGTTGACTCTATGAACAGTTTTGTCTGGACCAGAACTTTGCTGAGGTCCGCAGGAAGCAATGACTTTCTGTAACTCAGTCAGAGCATCCTGATTTCTTAGAAGCTTGAGGCAACTCTGTAAAAAGGAGGATAGGGTACTTTCGTTATCCAGCGGGGCTTCCTGGGGTCGCGAAGAAAGTTGCTGTGGTTGCGCAGGTGCAACGGATGTGCTAGGACCAGCAAAATCTTTCTTGACTTCCATAAATGTCTCTCTTTCTCATGTGATATCAAATGCTGGGATTTTCGCCGGAGCCTTACGAACCCAAGCGTCGGCCGGCTGGTTTTTTGTATTCTGTGGGTGTGTCATAGCTCCACTCCGTGTGACAACATTGACGGTTGCGGCAGGTCTGGGTTCAATTGAAATCATCTGGATGTTCTGCGTAGGGGTACTCTGTCGTGCCTGAATCTTAGCTATAAGCTGAGGACACTGCTCAATCACATGATCTACCGCGCGGCAATACCGACATGTCGTAGTGGGGTTCCGACAGTCACGAGCCAAATGCCTAACTTGGTTGCAATTGTAACACACCAACTGGCCTCGGCCCCTGCCGGCCATAGCACCACGGCCTCCAGAAGAACCTCTACCGGAGGCACCCCCCTGGTACCCATAGCTATCATTACTTGGGCCTTCATTTTGCACCCGGTAGGCATCATAGGTGAGGCACTCATCCTCATTATGACCTGCAGACTTGCAGAAATTACAGTAGGGGTTCTTAGGTCCTTGTCCATACCGTTGCAGCAGGTAACAGTTCTTGGGTCGGTGCTGACCTGTCGTTCTGCAGAGCTCACAATATAGTGCTTGTGGTGGGAATGGGTTCGGCGCACCTGTATGCAGGTACTTGCTTATTAGAGGGCACCGTTCCTTGTCGTGACCCTCGGTCCGACATTGCGTACACCAAACCGCTTCGCGATCGGGTGTTCCCTTCTTCATCTCGCGCAGTTCCAGGGCCATTGCTGCTAGCTGCACTTGGATTTGAGCAATACTAGAATCATCTCTGACGGGGGCAGTCTCTAGCTTCATTGCGATTTCCAGAGCCTCTTGCTGGTCAGCAACCTTCTGTTGCATGAGGGGCGTTCTGATATGTGGTAATAATGCTGCAATAAACCATTCCTTGTGCTGCGCAGGACTAATGGTAAAGCTGACTTGGTCCAGTAGAACTTTGAATCTCTGGTCAAAGTCCCACACTGATTTGCCGCGCCGCTGTTGAATCTCTTTGAGTTCAGTGATGCTCTGCGATTCTGATTTAGGCTTCTTAAATTCTTTGGTTATGGCTGCATTAATCTCATCTAAAGTAGGGCTCTGATTACTAGAGAATTTCATGAACCAGGTCAAAGCCCTGTCCCGGAAAGAAGTAATGAGCTGCATGGCTCTCACATCCGGGTCTGTAATTTTCTTCGCATTCCATACTGCTTCACATAAAAACCAGAACTGTTCCGGGTCCTCTGATCCCATGCCCTTGAAGATGGGGAGCTTAATGTCATCAACTAGGTGAGCCATGGGGGTTCTAGGGGGGTTGGGAGGGGGACAGGATGTCGATGGGGGGGGGTTTACAGGGGCAGATTGACCTGTGGCTGGAATACTCGAACTTGGTTGACTGTCAGACTGCGATGGAATTTCAGGGGTAACAGAGCTTCGCTGTGGGGTGACGGGAGGGATGCCAACCGAAGGGTTTTCGTCAGAGTCAGACTCTTCAGGATTTACAGGGGAAGACGCAGTAGCCTATCCTAAGGAATAGGAGTCAAAATCTATTTTGTATCGTTTTCCACTTCGCAGCAAACCACTTTGCTCATCGAAGGTAGTATCACTTGCAAACATATGCTAGTACTACTAAGCTAGCAGTCTGATTCAAACAACAATATACCCTTTTCAGCCAATAGTATTTTAATCCTCAAGCTTAATGAATTCAAAAACTTACCACGGGGGCCTTTGAAGAACTGTCGTTTAGCTTCGCTGAAGGAGGTACTTGAGTCAATGGAAAACTCGGTCACGAAGGCTTCCAATGTTAGCGTCGTCCAGAAATCAACAGCGTGGGATACCTCGTTGTTCACGTGTTGCACAAGATTGACCCTTGTGGGGGTCCACGTGGGAACCCGGCGAGCTTGGAAGTTCATCCTTTTCTCTGTTAACCTAGACAACCACTGGTGCAACTCTATGTGGATACTACCAAAGAAAATTTCATAAGCATCACAAAAAACATACCTTTGTAAAAAGTCACGTGCGCTACGATGCGGATTTGTATTCTCTGTCTCAGCAAATTTCAGATAAGTCTCATCAAGCCAATCCCCGATATCCTTCACAGAGGGCCTCCAGAACATAGCCCTCAAGGTACGACGTAAACCCCTCTTGAGCAAATACTGAGTTCAACCGGCAATGGAACCAATTTGTTGGGAAATAGGGCAAACCCGGGTTTAATCCTTTTATGTCGCACCAACAAAAGACCCACAGTGTTGGCCCTTTCGGCAACAACCTGTGCGCAGGTTGCAGTATCACCCGAAACAGCTATGGGGTGCCGCAGAATCAGGTTTCTGCAAGCAGAGAGGGATATTACTGTACCTTAGCCTTTAACAAACTTATTAATTAACAATTACACAGCTTTGTCATTCATTCACATATATCTTCGCGGATAGATAAACAATCGTGACTTGCTTAACCCACTACAGGGAATTCTCAGCGAAGCTTGTTATTAGCAGTGATCTAAGTTATCAAATGTATACAGTTATTAATGCATAAAAGACAACAGAAAGAGAAACAACACAAGAAACCACAACACCGAATATAACGTGGTTCACCCCCAGTGTAGGGGTTACGTCCACAAACTGTGTTTTATTCAACTTGCTACAAAACCACAGTTTGATTTGCGCACTCAGTTGCAGATCCCTTCAGTCCTTAAAAGCCGTGCACACAGCAACAGGCCTCTGCGCACACAGGTGCAGATCTTTCCTTATCCTTCTTACAAAACCCTCTGCGCACACAGCTGCAGAGGTCGTCCACGCACACAGCTGGGACTTAACCTTTCCTTACACAATCAGCCTTAGCTTCGCCTTTTTTTCTTTACATCAAAAAGCCTAACCTTTCTTATTTACAAAATTTCCTATTTATACATCACGCTATTATAAAACCATGGCTTAAAACCATGGGCACCCAAAACCCTAAACCCTAGATTTAAACCACGGGTTTATTACAATAGAGGAATTTGACTCAACCCCCGACACCCCTAAGACTATTTTTGAGTCAAAACTCGCGGAGTTACCCATCTTAAGAATCGTTGAGGTGCACGCCCCAACAATTGGTAGTCATCCCCAAGCTTCACCTTAAGGGGTGAATTATGTTCAGATAGTTTCTCAAAGGATTCCTTGAAACCTGTCATGTGCTTGGAAGCCCCACTGTCAATAATCCAATATTTGCTTCCATGAGTGACAGTTCCCGTGAGAGTGGAGATCAGAACATATTCATCTTCACTTAAAGAGTCTTCACTTTCTTGTTTTACTCTCTTCCTGGGAGGATCATCATCCTCGGTAGTGTGAGCATGATGTCTTCTTTTGTAGTTCTTCTTCTTCTTGGATCCATTCTTATTCTTGGGATAGTTTTTAGCAAGGTATCCTATTTCATCGCATGTATAACATCTGATTCTGGATGGATCCCTTCTCATAAAGTTATTTTTTTGATGAGAATGCTTACCTTGGTGATGATGATTTTCCCTTATTCCTTTCTTGGAGTGTACTGTGAGAGATTTATCTTCACTTCCCATATTTTCTTCTCGAGCATCTATCCGAGCTTCTTCTTGAGAGAATTATTCCCACAGTCTAATGAACTTGACCAACTTCTTTCTAGCACAAATTCCTTGGATGAAAGAATCCCATGACCTAGGGAGGTCATTCAATGTTGTCATCACAATTTCTACATTCTCCACTTCTTCATCTATAGCTTCTAGTTGTTCTTTGATCTAGGAGACCCTTGTGAAGTATGAATGGATGGTCTCCTTATTCTGGATCTTGGCATTCTTCAACTGGTTCCCTAGAGTCATCTTCCAATTAATGTTCTTCCCTTCAAACAATTTGGTTAGGGCATCAAACATGGATTTAGGTGTCTTGAGGGAGGACACCTGTGGAATGAGGTGATCATTGATAGAATCAGAAATGATCCTCTTTGTCATAACCAACTTCTTCTTATGTAAGTCCTTGGCCTCGTCTCCCTCTGGAACTGGATCCTCCTCCTTGATATAGGAGTCGAACTCATTTTCTTCCAGGACCAGGGAGATCTTATACTTTCAGGCTCGAAAGTTATCAGCTCCCTCAAGCTTTTCATCAAGCTTGGTATGATGAGACATCTTAACTGAGAACCTCAAATGGAAATACAAAATATTTACATCTTTCCAGGTCAAGATGTTGGATTTAGATTTGAAGCTGAAATCCTGCAGTACTAGTTCAGGAGCAGATTAGGGTTTTTCTTTTTCAGAGTTCTGTCCAACCAAATTCTTTGAATTTGATCCCTAACTTTGATTTCAGGGAGAATATAAATCCAGTCCTGGGCTCACTGAAAAATTCCACTTTTGTGAAAAGCCCTAATTTTTGGCAGTAGTGTCCGGTCCAAAACTGAAAAACCTCAAAATTGGATTCTGCTTCGACAGAAATATGCGCCCTAGGGAGGAGAGTTATTCCACCCTACTTTTGCTGAAAATTTGTGGAGAGAGATCTACAAAATAGGAAGCCCTAGTTCCCACAGCTTCGTAATGTATTCTTCTCAGGTTAGCTCTGATACCATCTTATATTTTAAACATTAAGCTAGCATATCATTAGGATCTTTAACTGAGAGAACAACAAGCACAGCAATCAAACACAAGAGACAATGAACACAGTGTTTTTCCTCAGGGAAACCATAAATGGATAAAACCCCGCAACTTCCTCAGAGATAGAATCAGCACCAAAGTGAAACCCAAAAACAGTAAGACAATCTCTCGACAACAGTAATCTCTTTCCTCTTGCCCCAGTGTCTTTCTCTTCCTCAGCTATGTGCTACAACTGAGTGTGTATGAGATGTGTGATAAATAGAGAGGTCACCTCTCTATTTATACTAATTCCCGACATGACTAAAACCCTACTAGGGCCAACCTCACTAGGAGAGTCTAATAACCCTAGTGCCCCGAAACTATGGGGACTTTAACCCTTAGACAATAGGAAAGTTACCCATAATGACTTGACATGACTTGTTTACATTATAGATCCTCCCGAAAGGAACATCGGGTCATGAAATGACACAAGAACATCCCGAAATAAACATCGGGTTACAATAGATAAGAAATACAAGTGAATACATTCTGAAGTTACAATTACATCAACATTTCCATGGTGTGTCAGGGGCATTCTATCTCTTAAGCCTACAAGGCGCCAGTTCCAGCACTTTGAAGTCACGGGTTTTTGATGGTATAGGCATAAAATGCTCGGTTTTGAGTGATTTGTTTGCTGTGGTTAGCTTAGGAATCCCTCTACTTTATTTTAGAGACTAATTTCATATAATTTTATTAATATTTGAGTATTTGTTAAAGATTTTAAATATTTGTGTGCTTACTAGCTTGAAAATTGTCAAAAAAACTAGGAATTGCAAATCAATGATTTAGGCCTATATTTAAGGATGGTTTTGAACCTTGAAAACTTGTATATTATGGTAGATACCTGTTATTACCTATCAGGAGAATATTTTAAGAATTTAGGATCAATTT
This sequence comes from Pseudotsuga menziesii, assembly GCA_001517045.1. Lineage (NCBI taxonomy): Eukaryota > Viridiplantae > Streptophyta > Pinopsida > Pinales > Pinaceae > Pseudotsuga > Pseudotsuga menziesii. The sequence continues at coordinate 71,014 of LPNX010683884.1, read as the reverse complement.
AACTTTATTTTGGAAGTCTTTGAAACCTCCTTAAAAAGCTAGGAAAATCACTTTAATTAGTAATTTTTTTAGTTTTGTTGAAGTTTTTCTTTAAAACATTTCTCATATATGGATTATTAGGACATATTTACCATTTATATCCTTTATTTATTTATTAATATGTGAAATTTTGTCTAATTTGGTCACTTTAATCACTTGTTTGCATAAGAAAATTATCAAAAATTTGAAGAACATGACACATTGTTTCAATTTATGAACCTTTAGCCCATGGAATTTTGAGTTGCATGAACTTGCTGACATAGAAAACAACATGAAATCACATCTAAGACATAGTTAGAACCATCAATTAAATCAAATTCACAAAAAAAAAATCAAAATTTGGACCTCTCACTTAAGATAGATTAAAAAAAAACTCCCTCCAAAACATAAGAAAATGGCGTGAACAAGTAAATGTTTCTTTTGGATATATTAATTTGAATTTATTGAAGCACAATTAGAGGAGTTTGTTTTTCATTCTCAAATTTCTTGTGATACATTGTGATTTTAGCCATATGTATCTTCTTCACTCACACTTTCAGGCGATCTTGTGAATGAGAAATAGGGATCTCAAGTGTAATAGGCATCTTTTGAAGTTTTGAAATATATTGTCAATCCATATGTATTCTCTTCACTTGCACTTTCGGGTGATATTTTGAATGAGAAACATGGATCTAAGTGTAATAAGCCTCTTTTTAACTTTTGAAGCATATGGTCGAGCCACGAGTATCCTCTTCCCTTGCGCTTTCAGGAGGTCCTGTGAATGAGAAAGTGGATCTCAAGTGTAAATGCTTGTCAGTTTTAGAATTTTGAAAGATATATAGAATTTTGCATTTATTTTCAACCATCAATTTGGAACATTAAATTCAACATTCATAGAGATAATTATGCAATTGTAAAATCAAAATTGGATCACAAGCCTACATCGAAACATCAATTTGAGAGATTTATTAGGAAATAGAAAATATGATTGAACATTCCAAAGATTTCCATTTCCAATTAGTAATATTTAAAGCCAATTGAGCACATCTTATGTTTTAATCCAACCTCTTGAACCCTTTCTAAGAAATTGGAAAATTATTTGAAAGGAAGAAGTTAATAACTTGTGAAAATAAAACATCACTTCTTCAGAAAATTTCTTTTTCAAATTCGTAAAAGTGATTCTATTTTGAAATCTGATGTTTGAAGGATCTCAGAGAACCTCTTACTCCTCCATAGTATCGAATTTCACTGAAATAAAGGAAAGAGTAGTGAGCATTGTGCATTTGATTTGACATTTTGAGTACAAACACCACCAATTTCACCATAACTCCTCGAAACAAAGCAAACTACCCTAAAATCAATGCTTAGTCTAAAAAATATCAAGATTCTTTTGGATATCACCAAAAAAATTTGGCTAGGGCTTTGGATTAATATGGTGAGTTAACACTCCAAGGCCACATAATTTTGAAACTAGTATTGATTAAAGAGAAATAAAATCCATTAGTAGAAAAGAGTGCATGCGAGGAAAAAAATTCTAACACATGCATTAAGTGGGTGCAAAAGTGGAGGAAAACATGTATGAAAAAGGGGATGCAACAAGAGTAGACGCAAAAAATAAGTGCTAAATTTGGCATAAAACTAGGTGCTAAATCCGGTGCTAAACTAGGTGTAAAATTTGGCACAAAAATTGGTGCAATTTATGTCGATTTTAGCACAAATTTTCTCAAAGGATGCAAAAAAACACCTAAAATTGCATTGACTCGTGAAATTGCACCACCCTTACCAAGGAAATGAAGAAAAGACATTAAAAGGAGTTCTGGACGTAAAAAAGGGACGCTAATCATAGGGTTTTGTTGTAGTGGGTGGTACCCCCCTCTTGCTTATTTAGTGGAATATGTGCACATTACAGTATTTCAATTAAGTGACAAATCCTCGGGGTGAGATAACTTTCTTGACATAACTAGTCTATGTCAGTTATCCTAAACTGATAAATATCATGACCAACCACCGATTGTGAAGTGATAACCATAGTTTCTTTTCCCAGAGAATCACACAGGCTGTTGTGAGTGGGGCAGACTTGCAATACCTGAGACATACACAAGGTTGTTTCAGCTCCATGGTAGGGTGTGTATCCAAGAGCTAACACTTGCACCTTTGGTGATTGAAGAAAAATGTAATTGTTTCTCATACCTCCACTTTTTAGTAATTGTTGAGTCCTGATGTCCCTTAGCAGCTACTAGTTTTGGAAGGCCCTCTGATCCATCTTTTCACTAAAATTCGGTTCTTGGAAAGAATTTTTATTGCTGATTTTCTTAGGAATTTTGTAGATGTGTGGACACTTTGATTTTTGTTGAGTTTAGTTTCCTTTAGGATTGTTTGATTGTATTTTGATATATACTCTAATAAAAAAATCCTTTTATTAAAATTTAGAGTTATTAATATCATGATCCACCTATCAAGGTGGCAGTGAGGCAAGTTTCCTAAGTTTGAGGATCCCACTACACTGTGGAGGTAGATACATGAGCCACAACTTTGTGACTTGCAAATAGAACTACTTGTAAACCCAGTCAAATGTTACTAGAGAACAAAAACATCAAACCAATTCTTAGAGTTTGTCACATCATGGACAAAACATAAATAGAGTTGATGATATTACTCAAATTGACATTGAAACAATAGAATATCACACAATTGATCATGTAAATCCACCCTTATCACATGCTTTAAACCCGGTCATACTTATGGAAAGTGAGCCACTAGTTAAATCATTTTTGACTCAGTTGGAATAATATGCAAAACATTACAATTGACCTTGGGCTTTGTCAAAAGTTCAAGGGAACACATCAATGCAGCCTCAAATGGTTGCAGGAGGTTTTCCAAATCCTCTTGGAACACCCAATAGTTGTCTAGTTTCTACTTTTGGGGGAAACCCTTTACCATGGAATGTTAATATTCCTGGAAGAAATAATGCATCCTAGAAAATAAATGTGAATTGGAATTATCCTTCACCGATGGGAGGAAATACCCTAGAGGGTCATCTTCTGATTTATCCTAGCACAATGCCTAGGGTAAATCCACCTATCAACCCCATTTTGCAATTGAGTGGTTATTTTTTTGGAAGTAATCAATATTTCTAGATCCAACCTCCATAAGGAGGAAACATACCTTGGAATTCTAGTCAAAACCAAGGATAGAATCAATGGAATGGTTGGGTTCTAGGAAGTAACCAATATTTTTGGGACCTAACTCCATCAGGAGGCAATCCACCCATTGTTCAGGTTTTAGGAAGTAACCAATCTTCTTGGGACCTAACTCCATCAGGAGGAAATCTGCCCATTGATCATGTCTTGAGAAGTACCCAATATTTTTGGGGGATGCCTTCACAAGGGGGAAACCGACCTTGGAATGTTAATAAAATACAAGTACCACCTCAATGGTGTGTTCAAATTGTAGGAAATAACCAATCTCATTGGATTCTAACCCTGCAAGGGGGAAATCCACCCATTCATCAATGGTGTCGTCAGATTCCAGGAAATATCCAATCTCCTTGGAATCCATCCATCAAACCCATTCCACAATGGAGTGGTGAGTCTCTATAAAGTAGCCATTTTTTTTGGAACTAGCCTGCAAAACTTGCATTTAATCCACCTAGGCCACCACATGGACCTCATGCCAATGGTATGATTGGTTTTGTTAACAACCTTGAACAGATTACCCAACAAATGGGACAAATGTATGTTCAAACTTCGCAACCTGTTGTTGGTAAATATATGCAGCAACATGATAATCCTTCCATGACTTCTAAATTGCATTAGTTCAATCCATGGAACTTACAGGAAAGAAGAAGAAGTGCAAGGGTAAGCACAACGTTAATCCTTCCCAAACTCCTGAAATTATCGTAGTTCAATCCATGGATCTTAGAGGAAAGAAGGATAAATACAAGAGTATGAAAAATTCTAAGCATGGGATAGGAGATACACCCATAAATGTTGTATAAATGTCATACCAAGCTATGCAAATGACTTCGATGGATTTGGACAAAAATATTTCCTTGATGGAGGAATATGATCCAGTTACTTGTCCATTTTGGCAACGAGCTCTCCCATCTCACTTGATTTATTGAATGGAATTCTATCATCAAATAAAACTATCTTGAAGTCATAAAAATTTGGTTACACCGACCTAAGGACATATTTTGTGGGGCCACTAGGAGCATTCTTGGTTTAAACCTATCCAAGCATAGGAGTATCGTTTGCATGTTCCTCGATCTTATCAAGTATACTTGGAAGCTTGCATATAGGTTTAGTTCATCCCTATGTGAATATGAATTTGAACCTTTTGCAACCCAAACTTGCCAGAGGGTCGAACCCATTGGAAATTAGTGGGTCATCCCATAATATCTGTATTTTCCACCGTTATGACAGAAGAAACTACCGAACATCGGACACCCTAGTCAACACTCCAGTGCAATTTTGCTACCCATGTTGAGTTATTCTCATAGGCCTGGGAGCCCAATTAGTCCCATCATGACCTAGAGTTTGAGACCACATACTTGTCTTCCATACAGTTCTAACCATTTCCTTATGGCATCCCTATTTCATGTCAATTTACATGATAATGTCTTAAAATATACACATGAACATTTGTGCTTATTTCTTCGATGCTTAATTATTATGTTGCATATCTACCTTTGTGGTCATGTTTTGCTCAAGATGCCTATAAACCATTGCTTCTGTTTAAGTTGACCTATACATCTGAGAACTATTTGATTCAGGTAATTGATGGACCATGATTCATTGTGATTTATGATTTTGGGGTTTTTCGCAAGAATTAGCATGAAGTAAACCACATTTCCATTTTCCTACTTGGACATTACACTAGAATAGATAACTACAATTACTTGGTTCTATTTAGCTGTCCATTGACACATAATATTGCTTCATATATCCAACCCATGGAGGGAACATTTGTAAGAGTGCTCACAACTATCTCATCCCTTGTTTGCAATATGTATCTTTGCCTTTTCTTGACCCATGCTATGAAAAAATAGAGTACGCCCATATTGCAACACTCATTCCCTCCCATGTACCATAGCATTCTTTATTCTCTTTTTGAGCTAATAAATGAAAAAAGTACTAAAAATTTAAAAACCCAAAAAATCCAAAAAAAGGGGGATCCTTGAATTGTTTCATATTGAATATTTGAAACAGAGGCAATAGTCAGTCCTAGTCACTCTTGAACACGACACCTAATTTTGTATTTGTTGTTAGTACACCACTTATATTTGTAGAAATAAATTGTACCGATAATTTAAGTACATCTCCACTGATGGGTTATCCTTCATGTCATATATGGAGCCTTTCATTCATGCATTTGGAATTGACATATTTCATGATGGTTAGTTACTCGATTCTTATGTTTCCAAGTGTCCATTCTACGTCGTGTTATGTGCTTAAGGGAAGTTAAACCAATGTCGGCCATTCCTCAAATATTCCTAACCAATCATGTCGGCCTCCCTTATGTCAGTATACAGTGTTAGATCTCACAGCTCTACCAAATTATATAAAGCTATTGATATCAGTTGATGTGGCATGCATTAATTCCCTCCTTCTGAAGGATCTATTCCTATTGATGCCAATTCATCATCTAGGAAATAGATCTAAGAACTACAGTGAGTACCTTGGATCTTGCAATCATTAGTGGTAGGTTTCCTCACAAATGAAAATGGGTATATATCAATGACCCCTTATTGTTTGATTCTACAAGTTTTCGACATCAAAATATATATTCACACTTGTTAGTTTGTACTCAAGTACCTTGGAGTCCATCATCATTATTGGTGGGTCTCCTCTCATTTGTTAACGGTATACATCAATGACTGTAATCAGATAGTTCTTTATTATGCTCGACATAAGCTCATATATTCGCATGATATAAACTTGTACTATCATTGGTTTGTATTGAATACATTGGGAAAGACATTTGTATCACTCATCGATGCTTTGGCCGAGTTGCGCAATATTACAAAATACCATGTCAAAGTACCATGAAGACCTAGATATTTCGCACTCATCAGATGTGCATATATATGTTTTTGAATCATTTTCGTTTGACATGGATCCACTGTGTATTTTCCATGGCCATGCTTGTTTATTGTTGAGCATGGGTATACCCACCTCAGGAACATATTGTATATTTGGGGAATTTCCTTATTTAACTTGCAGGTGTTTCTCCAACTCTTATGCTCATGAACTAAATTCATCAAAACGTTTAATCCCACATCCATGGTTAGTGATTGGGTGCACAAATACCAATGTTGTCTATAAGAAAGGAATATGAGGTGAACAAGATAACACACAACAATGAAAGCAAATGGATGCTGAATAATTTGAAGGCTAGAAGGATTATTTTCCACATCAAGCTCTTGGTGATCAATGGCATGGATGAAGAAGGATGGCTTAAAGAAAAGGAGAAGGGATTCACCTCCACAATTGGATTGTAAGCACTTTCTTCCTATTTTCAATATGATGTAATTATAGTTTCCCCCAAATTTTGAGTTTGAATCTATGTGTTAAATCTAGTTTTGAATTCAATATTTGGCAGATAGTTTTCATGTTTTTAAAATTTTTTCAAGTTCATAAAGGTAGAGCTAGAGGTAAGGAACTAGCAATAAAGTTCCAAATGGAGGCCTAAAAGCCGTGGATGCTCAAGCAAGTGGATCTTTTACAAGTGGCATGTTTCAAGAGGTTCTTTCCTTTCTTCATACTCTCTCTACTCTTTGAAAAATCTTAGAAATATTAAGAAACTTTCAAATTGTTGCATGTAGTCCTATTGATTAAGCCTCACCCACCTATAGTAAAGGATAGAGAATGTTGTGGACACATCCTTGCAACGATCTCTACCAATAGATATGATCACATCAAGAAAATTCACGGGAATCTATTATTTGATTATCCTTTATTGGACTACCTTGCTCAGTTCTCCCCCTCACTCCCATGTTGCACCCCCTTCACCTCCAAGAAGAAGAGCAACACCCCCATTTCCCACCCCCTATCACCACCAAGAGGAGTTAATCCACAACAACTAATTGTTTTTGATACTCCCCCATTGAAACTACCATTTATGGTGAGTTTAAATATCCAATACTTATCCAAGCTCATAAATGATATCATCCAACACAATCCATCATGGCCATAAATTCCAGTCAAACTTCCCTTAGGCATCCCCTAATTTGAGGGAAAACAAGGAGAAGACCCAACCAACCATGTGATGTCATTTAATCTATGGATGTCTTCCAATAGTTTAGTTAAATATACCATTCAAATGCCTTCTTATCATTAGTTTTCATCATAAAGCCCCCTTGACTTCTTCCTCGAGAAGCAAGTGTTTATCCTCATCATTTCAATTTAGTTAGCAAACAATTTGACATATTCAAAAAGGACACATCCCTAAGGGAAAGTGTTAGCTACTATTGGAGATTCATTCTTTTAGGTGACACCATTTGTATACATGTTTTTTCATTGGAAAATATTATATGGTTGAAGCTAACTCTATCTCTTTGTTTTTATGGTATTTTAGCACTTATCAATCTTTATTTCGTTCTCAATCATTCAGTTTTGCTTTAGCTTGTTAGTGTATGGTCTACTAATCATCATTTACATTGGTTTCTTGGTTACAATCTCTAAGAATAGGGAGGATTGCTCACTCTTTTGACATTTTTCCCATAACATGCTTTCAATTACTTTAGATATTAGTGACATGATATTAGGCAAAGAACACTAAAAGACTAGTTC
>LPNX010683884.1:34545-61944 GCA_001517045.1 Pseudotsuga menziesii | reverse complement strand
TATATATATAGTCTTTGTATATGGTGGTGAAGAGTGGTTATTGTTTCATTTTTTTAAATTAGTTGTGTAAGTTGCAAGAAAATTACTTAAAATTTACAAATTTTTAACGTTTTTTTTTTTAATTTTTTTCTTCATAATGTCATTTAATTACTTTTTTATTCAATAAAAATTAAATGATGTGATATGATTTTGCATTACCAAATCATTAAATATATTAATTTTTTAATAAAAAATTGAAAAATATAATAGAACCAAAATGTTGGTTTCACTTAATTGATGACACTTTGTCATTTGTCCTCATGGAGAGGCTCTACTTCATAATTTTCACAATCATTTCAATGATATTTCTTTACATATTCAATTTGATATGGAAGTTTAATGAGAAAACTATCTTCCCTTTCTTGACGTTCTAGTGAATTAACAATCAAATGGCTCCATGTCACATCAAGTTTACCACAAAAAGACCCATACCGACATATTCCTTCATGCTCGTTCACATTACTACTCTACTGGAAAAAAAAATATCAACACATTAATAACAAGAGCGGTTTGCATCTCAGACCTGAACATTTTGACAAAGAAAAATATCACCTCACCAAATCCCTCCTAGCTAATGGCTATCCTCTCAATCAAGTTAATAAATCCTTTCAATATGTTCTTCACCCCAAACCCAAACGACCTCCCCTAAATTCTCCAACCGATGGCTTAATTTATCTCCCTTATATTTCTAGAAACAAGTATTGCTTATCGAGACTTCTAATCCAGAAAAACATTAAAACCATTTTTAAACCCCACAAAACTATCAAAAATTTACTTCATAGTGTCAAAGACAAATCTAATCCATCTCTCTAAAGGAGACTACCAAATTCCTTGTTCTTGTGGTAAATCTTATATAGCACAAACTAGTAAAACCCATGCTCGACTCAAAGAACACATCATGGACACTAATCACAACCATATAAACAAATAGGCCATAGCCAAGCACTTCTTGAACTCTAACATCTTAGTTTCTTTGATCAAACCAAATTTCTCACTTCCACCTCTCATTATAATTCCTGCCTTATAAGAGAGGCCCTAAAAATATACAAGAACCCCAAAAATTTCAACAAAGAAGACAAACTCAGCCAATCCTGCAACCCTTAATCCATGGCTTATCCCATTAACTTTTTTTTCTCCCTTACTCTTAACCACCCTCCATCTCTTTTCTTACTAAAAATTTCTAATTTCTAATTTATAGTTGATTTTGTTCTTAGTTTCTTCTTATAATTATTTTTCATTTTATTTTATTATTTATTATTTCAAACTTGTTTATCCTCTTTAAAAGCCTAGCATTCTCTTTTATGTCATCTTTCTATTAATCCCCTTTTTCATAATTATTTAACCCTCCAATTCAATTGTGACCTACTAAGACCAGAAGTTCAAGTTCAATTCATTTGTGGTACTAACTTGCCAACAAAAATTATTTAATCTACATAATCTCCATTCTCCATATTATTTTAAAAATTTATAAAATAAATACACACTTTTATTATTTTCTTATTTAATTGTAAATTTCAAAAATTTACATTGAAAAGGTATTTTTCAAAATTTAGTAATTTTAATATTTTTACCATATATTTTTTATAACAACTTTATGTAATAATTAAATTAAATTTAATGGGTGGCTTACTTTGTTTTGTATTTTATGAATTTTATATAATAATTAGAATTAATTTAATGTAGGGTTAAGTTAGTTTTGTTTTTTTAATAAAACTTAATTTTTTCTTTATTTTTTATTTTATTAGGGATTGGTTTATTTATTTTATCTTTTAGGTTTTAAAATTGGTTTTTGATGAAATATAATAATAAAAAATTAAATCTAAATTTAAAAGTGTTTAAATTATGTTTTGAATATATAAATAGTTTTAGCATCCTCAAATACTTCTATGACATCCAATATATGTAATTTTTATGTCTAATATATGTGATTCTAATTTTTTTTTTAATTTTAAAGAGCTTCCAACAAAACAATACTATGCTTAGAAAAAATTCAAAACTGAAAATACTTAAACTATACCATTTAATAAAATTACAAACATTATTTTTCTGAATTAGATTACCTACATTTTTTTTTAATATTTATAGTATAAATATGTTACACCTTACTTTTATTTATATATATAAATATAATTATTCATGAAATTATTATTATCTATAATATAATTTATTTAATAATTTTGTAAATTGAAATTAATGTTGATTAATGATAATGATTATATATAGTGAAATTAAATTATTATCCATATATGTATAATGCATTTTTTTAAATGGTTATGCAAAATTTATATAAAAAAAAATCCTTTAAATAATAAAACATGATGATGATTAATGTCTAAGACCAACTTTGGTATATTAGACTTTAAGAAGGATAATACTTGTTTTACTTTGAAATCGTGTTTCGGTGCTCATAAAGCTTGCCAAAAAGATTTCTAAACTTACTATAATTTTGGCAAGTTAGGAGGTTATAAAGGTTTGTATTGTAACAAATACTATGAAACTCGGATCTAATATGGGTGTAAGCAAGGCACTCTAAGAGAAAGTCATTTTCATCCTCAACGCTCATAGAATCACATAGATGGCAAACCCTTAACACATTATACAACTTGATGAGAACTATATAATCAAAATGAGAACTCAGACTATAAAAAAAACCATATTTTTGCATCAAAAACACCGAAGACAACCCCATAATTTGAAAGTTGTACTACCGGTAGCCCCCCTTTTTTTTAGAGCCAAAATTACAACTTTTAAATTCGACTAGTGTGGGTGCAATCAAAACCCTAAATCAACCACCAAATCGAAAAATTGATCCTCCAAAATCATCCTCTTTTTTATTTAAGCTTAAAATTATATCATATATAAAACTATAACATTTACAATTAATGCAATCATAATAAAAATGCAAAAAATCAACGTCTAAATCAAAACAAAATTGCTACAAATAGCATCTATTTCATCCGTAAAATCACAACTACAATATTTCAAAACAATTCATAACTTAAAAGAAATTAGAAAACTATTTAAAAAAATAAAAGAAATAAAAAAACTAAGAGCCAAAAATTTAAGATATATATATATATATATATATATATAAAACACAAAGCATATACATTATGTAAGTGTAAGTGAGATATGTTGAGGTGGGAGTGATCTCGATGCACTTCACCCTACTTCAAATATGTTCGCTTTTCATTTAAGAAATATATATATATATATATATATATATATATATATATATTCAAAAATAAATAAAAAACAAAGCATATACATTATGTAAGTGTAAGTGAGATATGTTGAACTGGGAGTGATCTCGATGCACTTCACCCTATTTCAATTATATGTTTGCTTTTTAAAATTATGTTTCATTTTTAAAGTTAAATTTTTTTTTTTTAATTTTAACTTTGTTTATTTTTTAAATATACTATTTAAATATAAAATTTATATTATATGTTTTTCTTTACCTAGATTATTATTTATTTTTAATTGTATTATCTTAAAAAAAATTAATTATAATTTTTAAGTTAAAATTGTTTTTTATGTTGAAGTGATTAAAATAAATTAAATATTTTTAGAATGGTATTTATGGTTTTGAAATGCCTACAACTATAATCTAATGGAAGAAATGGGTCTCACTAGTAGTACCTTTTTTTATTTGAGAGTTAATTTTGATAATTTTTTTACAATAGCATTGGTTATGAATGTCAATGTTTCAAACATAAAGGAAATTTAACTCTGAATAAAAACAATGGTAATTCTCAAGAGCCACTTTTCGATTCAAGGGTTTATTTAAGCGCTGATACACAATCATGGACTCCTTTAAAGACACTTTAGATGCCACATAATATTGGAAAAACGTGGAAACTCTGACTTTAGGTGACAATTAGGGGTACTTTCCTAACTTATTTGAAGATGAAGTAAAAAGACAAAAGATGGGTAATTGAATCAGCTTTCATAATATATAGCATTTATGAGACAAAATGTGTGTAAATGATTATAAAATTAGTTTCCGTGAAATTGGGTTTTCAAATTTCCAGTACATCTTAACGTATATGTTTGTGCGGGTGCAACAATATATAAGGTAAATGATGTCAATTTGGGATAAAATCTTGCAGACATATAAAGGACATATGGGCCTAGTGCAACACTATTTATTCAGAATTTTTCATGAATTATTTTTTTTTTTATTAATTATTGAAGTCACAAAAGATTGAAATGAAAACGTTATGTGCGGGTGCAACACTTTAGGGGAAAAAATTAATGAAATCATTGATTTCTATTTATAAGATCGTAGAGCTTGCTCTCGTCTAGTGCACCATATAGTTTTCTTGGGAAATGGTGATGGAAATCAAAAGTTATATAAAAAACAATCGATGTATCTATTTTCGAAAACTGGCGTGTGTCATTTAGAAAAATAATAATAAATAAATAAAACATAGTTTTGAAGGAAAAAATTACATATTCAAAATCGTGCTCTAAAATATTCTAAATTTTCATAAAAAAATATTGTGTTTGTCATAGCAAAACATGCCATCGAAACTGAGCATATTGATAGAGTTCTAAAATACAAGCAATAGCCCTGGTTTATTTTTCCTGGCCAATAGGTTTGGTATTCTAAAGCTATTTTCGAACATAATTCCAAACCTTATTCCCATCGATTTTTTTAATTTTAAAAAAATGCATATGCGTTATAACGTATATGCATTATAGCTTATTAATATCGCATATGCAATATGCATAAAATATAATGCATGTGCGTTATAACACATGTGCATTGGTACGAGAGTAAAAAAGAGTAATGGAATCCTTATCCCATTATAATACCATTTAGACTCCCAATATTCCATCCAGACGGTCTATGGGGTGGCTCATGGCCCAACATTACATTGGTTAAGTGGGGGGGTAGTCAAAGGAGGGAGAGGAAGGTGTATAGGGAATCATGGGAGGGAGGGAGGGATGGGTAGGGGACATATATGGGGGGATGAAGGGAGGAGAAATATAAGGGGAAGGGATGGATGGTTATGGGAGATATATGGTGGGGGACGGGAGAGATATGAGGGGTGTACGGTTGTTCATCGATGTCTGCAAATGTACGGTCCATAGAATAGAACAGATCATCTGGTACCAGGAATCTTCAAACAAGTGTGTGGCCATCAGTGTAATGAGTGTTTATATGTGTATTAAATATTTTGACAGTTTTCAAGATTTAGTAATTAGTATTTATAGTAAGCAAGAAAAATATCATTACTATCATCGTGATCATCATCATAGCCATAGTCATCGTGATCATCATCATCATCATCGTGATCATCATCATCATCATCATCATCATCATCACCAACATTGTTCATCATCATCTTCATCATCATCATCATCATCATCATCATCATTCTCATCATCATCATAGTCATCATCCTCATCATAATCATTGTCATCATCCTCCTCATCATCATCATCATTGTTCCTCATCATCGTCATCGTCATCATTATCCTCATCCTCATCATCCTCATCCTCATCCTCATCATCATCATCATCATCACCATCATCATCCTCATCATTATCATGGTCATCATCATCATCATCATCACCCTCATCGTCATCATCATCATCATAGTCATCATCCTCCTCCTCATCATCATCACCATCATTGCTCATCATCATCATCATCAGCATCATCATCCTCGTCATCATCATCATCACCACCACCCTCATCCTCATCATCATCATCTTGGTCATCATCATCATATTCACCCCCATCCTCATCATCATCATCATAGTCATCATCCTCTTTCTCCCCATCATCACCATAATTGTTCATCATCGTAGTCATCATCATCATCATCATCATCATCATCACCCTCATCCTCATCATCATCATCGTCGTCATCATCCTCCTCCTCCTCATCATCACCATCATTGTTCATCGTCATCATCATCACCCTCATCCTCATCATCATCATCATGGTCATCCTCCTCCTCCTCCTCCTCATCACCATCATTGTTCATCGTCATTGTCATCATCATCATCATCATCACCACCACCATCATCATCCTCATCGTCACCATCATCATCATCATCATCATCACCATCCTCATCATCATCATCATCATCATCATCATCATCATCATCATCACCATCATCATCATCATCATCATCATCATCATCATTGCCCTAATCCTCATCATCATCATCATCACCCTCATCCTCATCATCATCATCATAGTCATCATCCTCCTCATCATCATCATTACCATCATTATTCATCATCATCGTCATCGTCGTCATCATCATCATCCTCATCATCACCACCACAGTCATCCTCATCATCATCATCATCATCACCCTCATCCTCATCATCATCATCATAGTCATCATCCTCCTCCTCATCATCATCACCATCAGTGTTCATCATCATCATCGTCGTCATCATCATCATCATCATCATCATCATCATCGTCATCACCCTCATCCTCATCATCATCATCCTCCTCCTCATCATCATCGCCATCATTGTTCATCGTCATCGTCATCATCATCTTCATCATCACCCTCATCCTGATCATCATCATCATGGTCATCATCCTTCTCCTCCTCATCATCACCATCATTGTTCATCATCATCGTCATCATCGTCGAAATCATCATCATCATCATCACCATCATCATCGTCATCGTCGTCATCATCATCATCATCATCACCATCACCATCACCATCCTCATCCTCATCATCCTCATCATCATCACCATCATCATCCTTATCATCCTCATCCTCCTCCTCATCATCATCATCATCACCCTCATCCTCGTCATCATCATCACCCTCATCCTCATCATCATCATCATAGTTATCATCCTCCTCCTCCTCATCATCACCATCATTGTTCATCATCATCGTCATCGTCATCATCATCGTCATCACCATCCTTCTCCTCCTCATCATCATCATCATCATCATCATCTTCATCATCACCATCCTTGTTCATTGTCATCATCATCATCACCACCACCATCATCATCATCATCATCATCATCACCACCACCACCCTCATCATCATCATCATCATCATCATCATCACCATCATCATTTTCATCATCCTCATCCTCATCCTCATCATCATCACCCTCATCCTCATCATATTCATCATGGTCATAATCATCATAATCGTCATCGTCGTCATCATCACCCTCATCCTCATCATAGTCATCATCCTCCCCCTCCTCATCATCACCATCATTGTTCATCATCATCACCACCATCATTGTTCATCATCATCATCGTCGTCGTCATCATCACCATCATCATCCTTGTCATCATCATCGTCATCATCATCATCATCACCATCCTTATCATCATCATCATCATCACCATCATCATCATCGTCGTCCTCATCATCATCATCAACCATCATTGTTCCTCATCGTCGTCGTCGTCATCATCATCGTCGTCGTCGTCGTCATCACCATCATCATCATCATCATCATCATCATCCTCATCCTCATCATCATCATCATCATCATCATCATCACCATCACCCTCATCCTCATCCTCATCATCATCATCATAGTCATCCTCCTCGTCCTCATCATCACCATCATTGTTCATCATCATCGTCATCGTCATCGTCATCGTCATCATCATCGTCATCATCATCATCATCACCATCATTGTTCATCATCATCATCATCGTGATCATCATCATCATCATCATCATCATCCTTATCATCATCATCATCATCATCATCATCATCATCCTCATCATCATCATCATCATAGACACTACCATGGTCCAAGGATAGGTTTGGAGGTCTTAGCCATTGGTATGGGATCCATTGTAAGGTTATAGAAGTTTAACATATTTCAGTCCAAGTTTGATATGCCTTTGATATTTGATATTTTAATATTTGATAAGCATTGATCAGTCAAGTTGCATATTTAGTGAGCACTAAATCACATATGCGTTTTGGAGATCACGTAAAAAAACTGCTCGTTAATTAAAAACCATTGTGCCCATATCGCATATGCGATACTTCCTTTCTAACCTTAGCCTTGTGTTTGGGTTCAGGTTATTCTAAACATACCATCAATAACACATATGCGTTCTCGATTTACACTTTGGAAGTGCATTTCCGATTTCTGAAGTGGCACTAAAAAGTGGAACTAACTTCGTACGAGTGCCCTTAAGATTTTGATTGCATCAATACTAGTCACGGTTTTCAAAACCTTGTAATTTTAGCCTCAAAAAAAGAAGGGTGCCACAAGTAGCACCACTTTTCAATTCAAAGCTAAAAATAGCCACTAAATGCAACCTATAAGAAAACAAGAACTATTTAGAGTTCTCGTTAGGTTGTATAATGTGTTCTTTCCACCCATGGAGTTTTAGGAATAGACCAACGTCCTGTTTCACTATGGAGTTCATGAGAGTTTGTTCTAAACTTGGCTTTATTAATTTTCTTCCGTGAGCTAGTTACTACCAAGAGATACTTCTGATCTTCCAAGTTAGGATTAATGACCTCCTTATAGTATCTTAATTTTCCTCACACCATAATTTCTCTTTAAAATTAGAAGTAGTAATGTTTTTTGCATTATAAATGTTCTGCAAAATTTCGTTTTCATTAATTCCCCAATGGTTTAACCAAGCCATGGTATCTTTACACCAACACCGCTTGAGGCGTAGTTGGTTTTGACTTGAGTTTAAAGCAATTTTAGGAAGTCTCTCATTTCTCAATTATTTATCTTCTGCTTGTACATCAGGTACTTAGTCATAGCAATGCTCTCGATGGGGGAAAGACCCACTTCTATGAGGAGAATAAGATAAGACGTATTGCTTTTAATTTTGAGGTTATAAGTTATAAACCGCTTCTGGATTTTCTTAATCTTCCTCCAAGATTCCCTAGAAATGTTGCACCCCCATACTTCACAACCATACAAGATAACAAGGATGGCAAGAGTTTCAAAGAGGAACTTCTTTCTATCCTACATGGGGGCAGCTTGGTTGATTTACTGTTATTTTCAAGACCAAAATAAGATTTCCATCCTCCATTAATCTTTTCTCAATGCTATAGTTCCAATTGAGCTTGTGATGAATATCAATTATGAGATACTTGTAATAAGTCACTTCCTCTAGATTTCTATTATCATAAATAAAATTTGCATAGGTATCTTTCTTAGATCTTATAATCATGATTTCTTGTGATTGTTAACCGTCATACCCATGTTAGAGCAAAAGCTTTAAGAATTCTTAATTGCTTATCGAGATCAGAAAGACACCTTGCCATAATTTAACAATATCATCAGCATAAAGTATGAGGATGATAACTATCTTAGCTAAGACTATACCAGCACAACCTGCTTCTTCTAAACACTTTTCTAGCTTATCAATGTAAATGCCAAAAAGGGTAGGGGAGAGGGTTCAACCTTGTTTAACTCTAATATTACAATTTATATATGTTATCCACCCCTCATTATTCTTAAACTTGGCAATGACCTTTTCGTATAACCTTATCGCAGCAGCTCTCAACTCAAAAGGAACCTTAAGCTCCTCTACCCTATTCCACAGGTTATTTCTAGGTATTGTAACAAAGCTTTTCTAAAATACACAAAGCAACAAAATAGGTCAGACTTATTATTGTGGCATGGGCCTCTGCAATGATCCTAAGTGTAACAAGGTGATCCGTGGTTTAATGATTCCTTCTAAAACCTGCTTGGCCTTTAACTCGCTTACCTTCCATTTCTAACCATTCATTGATCTTATTTTCTAAAATAATACCTTATAACTTACCATAATTCAATTTCCCTATATATAATAATTAAATTATCCTCATCATTTATATTTAATTTTTTTTTATAAAATATTTATTTATAATAAACTAATTATTAATTAAATTTTTTATTTTTTTATCAAAAATATCATAATTTCATAAAAACAAATATTTTATATATATAACAAATCAACCAAGTAAAATATTATATATATATATATATATAAACTAATCAACTTCATTAAGTTTAACCTATACATTCAATTATGATCAAATCGTGAGATACAATGAAGTACAATCCTTTTCTTATTTTTTTAACAATCCAATTTTCTTGAGTTAGCCATTCATTATGATTCAGCATCCCCTTTACATATAAAACAAATCAACTTTATTAAGTTCCAACATATACTTTCAATTATGATTAAATAATGGGATAGTAATGTTGATTTTTTTTATAAAATTGATAACAAATCATCTTGATTGAATTGGACATTCATTATGAGATTCAATCGTGGAAACACTAATCAACCAAATTCATAATCGTGTGCAACTTTTCCTTTGATTTGATCATAAAAAAACAAATCAACTTTATTTAGTTCACATATGCATTAAATTAAATTGTGAGAATCATGGAGACGCTACCCAACTGTATTGAAATTACGAGTGCCGAGCTTGTCCCGATTGCAGATACGGGGTCTGTGTCTTGGGCCCATTTAATATTCCGTTAGCCACCCTCTTCCAATTGCCATATTGTATATCACTTTTTTCAATACCTTTTAGCATTTTGAATTTGCAGATTACAATGCATGTGGTTTTTAATTATTTAGTTGCCAAAATTTTTAAAAGATTGACTTATTTGCCCGACCATTTGCATCGATCGGATGGCCGGCAACGTGGGATGTGACCGCTCATGCGAGCCAGATCGTCCGATCGGTGCAAATGGTCGATTAAGTAATTTACTCTATTCTTAAATATAATTCTCTGCTCATGAATTGGATTTAAGAATTAATTAACAATATATTTAACTGATTGCAAAATCTTTTAAAAAAATAAGTGCAATTTTGCAAAAAGTTAAAATGCAAACAGTTTGACTGTAGGGGCAAGTGGGCAACCTTTCAGAAATGCCCAAACATGTATTATTGAAAAGGGCAAGTGGACACAAACATGTATTATTGAAAATTTTGAAGTTTACAGTTGCCTAACTTTGACACTTATGTCATATTTCAATTCAATGCAAAGCATCTTTTTAATTTTTCAATAGCCTTATATAAGGAATAATCCAGTGTGGGTTTAACAACAATTTTAGGCATGGAGTAAATTTTGAAATTACAAATTATTTTCAATTTTTCATTTAATTTAAATTAAATTTATATATATAATGACATTTAAATAATTGTTTACATAAGTCATTTTTTTCAATAGTCATCTTCATTTTTATATTTACATTTACATATTAAATTGGGAGATTTAGATTTATATAAATTTAGAATTCATAAAATATTAAGAAAAGAAGTATTATATCCAAGAATAAATTTAGTTATATTGTTAAATTTATATAAATTTAAAATTTATTAAATATTGAAATGTATTAAAAATAAATTGAGATTTTGTATAATTTTATTTATTAATATTTTTTTATTTTTATAATTATGGTTTACAAGTATAGATGTTAGAAATCTCATTTAGAATTAGAATTTTTTTTTGTATAATGTTAATATATATCATATTTCACTCTTTAAACATAAACATTACTCATCTCTTTCATATGGGTTGTAAAATAAGATTGTTTGTACAAAAATGTGTAATATTTGAAATAAAAAAATTATGAAAACTGTTATATTTTATTAATTTAACTTAAATAAGAAAGTTTATAGAAATAGTCACAAGAATTTATTATAAGTAACTCTTGACTTATGTTAATATTCACTAAATGTCAAAACTAACCCAAGGATTGAAAACAATACAACATAATAGATGGAATAGGGGCATGAACACAATTCAATTCTATAGGATACATATCTAAGCAGGAAATCCTAACCCAACATAACAAAAGTCAAATATAAAGAAGACCCATCCATCAAAATAGAGAATATTGAAGAGGCTCAAAAAGAAGAAAGTTTGTCAGAAAGAGGACATAGTTGAAGTGGGAAAACACTTCTAACCTTTAAGGCCATGGAAGAATGCTTGATGGCTGCAAGACCATTGGTATCGCTGGACATGTGACACCTCATGGACCTACCACCTAAGCCAAGATGTAAGTGAAGCATGGTCTCTTCTAACTTACACTGTTAGGTAATTGCAAGAAGAAAGTAACCATCCTAGTGCAAGCCACTCTAGATTATTTGTATTCATCATTGCAAATCAAACACTTGTCATAAAGAAATGGCTAAGGACCTTCGGTCTTCATAAGACATAAATCATCCTTAGAGGGATTTATGTGAGTCACTAAATAGACAATAGAACCACCCTTTGATATCATAATAGGAGAGCATCTAAATGCAAAGAGTTCCCTAATTTGAGGCTTTAAATGAAAATTCTATTAGGTTTAGTGCTCTGGAGGAATATGGTGGTGTAAAATCCAAGTGTACTTTTGTGTATACATGAGGTTTGATATAAGAGTAAATATATGATCCTTTTTTTCACTTTTTGGATAAACAGGCACATGAAAACATTCTACATATACATTGGATGGAGGTAACTTTCAAATTCTTGGTTAAGATTTCATAATCAAAAGATCGATCATGATTTTTAGTTCACTCAGCCTCATACTATATTTTGTAGACCTAAATGCATTGGGTTAACACCTCTAGACTCGAGGGGTTTCATATAATAAGAGTCTAGCGTGTGTTGTGAAGAAGAATTAAAGTGTTGTGAATCATACATGATGTAAGTTATGGTACTCTCTTCCTTATTATTTATTAATTTATGGTGAAATGTAGGAAGCTAAATAATGTTATAATTTGTAGTTTCAACTTAATTTGGGGTTTATGTTTTGATTAATGCTTTGATGATAACTTAATCAAACTTTAGAATCTTTAATATGACTTTCATTCAAGGTTTCATTAATTTTATTTAATGAAACTTTCATTCAAGATCTAAAGGTATATTTTATGTTATTTTTGGAGATATATTATATTTTTAATTAGGAACTAAAGTTCTATTAAATTTTACATTTTGTAAAATATATATGTTTCATGTATAAATATGTAAATATTAAGTGATCTAATAAAATGTATTTCTTTTTATGGTTATGGAAAAAAACGTCTATTCAAATTAAAAATTGAAGGCTTGTTTTTCCTTTTCTTAGATTAACAAGGGCTAGGTATATAGTATCGATTCTTTTCTAAAATTAATAAAGGGTTTATAATTCCTCATATTTAAACATATACTTCATTATAGTGTGGGAATTTTGTGTTCTCACATGATAATTTGATGGTAACATATGATATTGTAACTCAATTTCAATTTATATATAACCATCTATCTTTTATGAATTTACTTTACTATTTGTGATTCATCCAATTTGATTATAATGTGAACTCAATTTAAATTTATATAGATATATATGAATTTATGAATTTATTATGTTGAGCTTTTTTTTTTATGGTTTGAGTACCTTGTTATTGATACGAATTATAGATGTAAAATCATTATAACGTATGGCTTATGTGGATGATTTGTATAAATATGTAGATTATAAAAGTTAAGGTTGCAATAGAATATTTTGATTTATTTATATGTTGTTATGTTTTGTGATTTTCATGCAAATGTTTTTGAAATGCCATATAGGAAAATCCATAGGGAGAACTTGTGCTGGAATAATTCTATTTGATTGAAACATTGGAGATTTATAATATATTCCTTGTAAAAGTCGATACTCTTAGAACATGCTTTGTGTAAATTATTTGGAGTCCTAAAAGAGAACATATTTTCTTTGCAACCACACTCCCCAACTCACGAAGATGGGAAAATAGTTATAACTGGTGACATAATGAACCCAGTTTTGTATAGGCTAGATTCAAAGGTTTGTGAATCCCAATTTCTAAGAATGTCCAAAACCTTCTTAACCTCCTTCCAAACTAATTTTGTAAAAGAACAATTCACCAAGAGGTGGTCAATAGATTATTCCTCCTTAAAACACATCAAACATATATGTGTCCCAACACCCCCTCTTTTGATATAGTTATCCCGTGTTAACAATTTGTTTTCAAGAGTAATCCAACAAATAATTTAACTTGCAATTGTTATAACTCTTCAATTGTTGAAATTGCAGTTCTAGGTTGATTAAATTTTACATTAAAAGTGTGAATTCATTGTGAGTATACTTGTTGAAATTGTGAATTTGTAGTTTTTATTGTTGACTTTCAAATTGCCATTAATTGTTGAAATTGCAATTTTTGGATGCTAAAATTGCAAGGTTGCACATATTATGTAGGGTAAAATTTCCCTTTCATAGTTCTCCAATTCTTGAAAGTGCAAATCTTGATAACTCAAATTTCTTTCGCTTAATTGTTGAAATTGCACTTTTCAAATTTCTCTTCAACCATATAAGTAGATGAAACTTCAAATTTGTAGTTGTCAAAATTGCAATTTATCCTCAATCATTTTATTGTTGAATTTGTGAATTTGTAGAATTGCATTTCTCTCAAATTGAAATTACAATACAAAATTTGTAAAATTATGATATACAAATATTGAAACTGCAATAAATTAATTGTTAAATTGCAATTTATAGATGCTATTATTCTAATTTCTCATTAAAAAGTTGCAATTTTTTATAATTCCAAAGTTTTTGAAATTGCAATTCTTGATTGTTAAATTAACATTTTTCATTCAAAAAATTGTGAATTGTAAATTTGTAGTTGTTAAAATTCTTAAATTTGTAATTATCTAAATGACAAAATTACAATTTCAAATTTAAATGAAAAAAATCATGAAGTTGCTTATGTAATTATCAAAATTGCAATCAATTAATTGTTCTCGAAATTGAAATTCTTGATAAAAATTCACAATTTTTATAAGTTTTGAAATGTTGAAATTGCATAAATTTTCTATTAAAATTGTGAATTTCCCTCAAGTACTTGTTAAAGTCATGAATTTGTAATTGCCAAAAATTGCAATTTCTCTTCAATTTGTTTATTGTTGAATCTATAATTGTTCAAATGACAATATGTAAAAATAAAAATTGTTCAAATTGCAATATGTAAAAATTAAAATTGTTCAAATTGCAATATGTAAAAATGAAAATTGTTCAAATTGCAATATGTAAAAATGAAACTTGTTGAAATTGCAATTTTTGGATGGTCACATTACAAATTCTCATAAAATTTTGCAAGATGTTTAATTGTTCAATTCTTGGTTCATTGCAATTCATGATCATTGTGAAACTGCACCTTTCTTTTACATAATGTGAATTCTCTTCAATTTTACATGTTGAAATTTTAAAACTTGTAATTATCAAAATATAGAAATTGCATTTTTCTGTAATTGCAAGTTGAAATTGCAATTTTAATCATTCGTCAATAATTGAAATTGCAATTTTAATAAGATAAATTTCTCCTCAACCATATACATCTTCAAATTGGTAATTTGTATGTTAAAATTGAAATTTTGTTGTGGCAATTAATTGTCAAAACTGCAACATAATTTCTCACACAAAATTGCAACTTCTATAATTTTTCAATTGAATCTTGGAATTGTACTAAATCAATTGTTTTTTTTTGTGAGTAAGATATTAAAGCCTTTTATTGTTGTACAAACAAATTTACATAGGGGTGAATCCATGAATATGGGTGTCTATTTTGGGGGGTCTTATGAGAAAATAGATTGGATTTTTTTATGTTTTTCAACTTTGGGCAAACGAAAGTGATATTTTCGTTTAGAATTTCACTTTCAAGTAAAAACAAAACTTTTAGAGAATTATGTTAGCTTTCTATTCATAATTTTTTGAATTTTTTTTATTGAGATTTGATATGTCATTTTGGAAAATGTTTGGCATAATGAAAGGACTAAAAAATAGTCATGTTTGGTTGCGCCCGTAAAATCATTGTTAAAGCCGTGTTTTGCAACAACAAAAAATATGCTATGACAATATACACACAATATACTATTGCGATGACTATAACTTTGTAACCAACGGATCTATATACTAATTATAATATTTTTTTGAATTCGATCAATGGGAAAACCTTGTCAGTTTTAAACATGTTTTTGGTTGTGCCACTTTTCTCTCAATTGACTATAAAACTTAAAAATCTACGAATACCCTTTTGAAGTAGACACTCCAATTAAGTGCACCATATTTGTTTCAATTTTTTTGGTGGTGTATTTTTAAAGTTATATATTTTTCATTTCACTGCATTTTGAAAAAGATGAAACTAAACTCGACACATGTTAAGAAACAAAAAAAATAAAAATATCGGATCTCACATATACACAACAAAATCTATACCTACATAAAGTAGATTTAATTACGAAACTAAAGGTATCAATTCCGACAGTCGATTTGTAGTGTAAGGCATCCATTTTACCTTCCGAAAATGGAGAAACCTGAAAACTGTGCAGGTTAAAGGTTGCAGAGGTTATTCGGCCGAACAATTGTTCAGCCGAATAATTCAGCGACATTACAAATAAGGTTTTTCCGGCTAAGTGCAAAAAAAAACGCGTTAGCCAGAAAAAATAATCGTATAAATAAAACCAAAGAGCTTCATTATTTTCGCACCTCCCTCCTCACCTCTTCATTTCGCATAAGTAAAACGAAAGAGCCTCATTATTTTCTCACCTCTTCATTTCGTATAAGTAAAAGTATTTTTGAAGGAGTTTTCACAGGAGATTTCTTTTGCCAAAGAGTTTTTAGAAGGTATTTTTCCTCTTATTTATAATCCAGGGGTACATTCAAAGAAGTTTTTTCCAAGGCGTTTTTTGTCAAATATTTTGTGTTCTAAAGTAATTTTGAAAAGAAGTTATTTCTTTGCAAGAAGTTTTTTCATAAAGTATTTTTCCAAAGTAGGTTATTTGTTTGCAATGGGTTTTTTTCCAAAGAGTTTTTTTTTTTTTTCAAAAAGTTTTTTTCCACAGTATTTTTGCAAAGTAGATTCTTTGCAATGGGTCTTTTCCAAAGAGTTTATTTGCAAAGTATTTTTGCAAATGAGTTTTTTTTTCCAAAATATTTATATAAGTTGTTTTTATAAATAAGGGTTTTTTTCAAAGAGTTTTTTTTCCAATTGTTTTACAAAGAAGATTTCTTTACAAGGTGTTCTTAGTTTTTGCCAAGGGTTTTTCAAAAGGAGATTAAGCAATCATGGGCAATAAAAGAAACCGTAAAAAAAAAGTGATCGTAAACGTGATGACGATGCTAATAGGGAAGAACAAAAACTCAGAAATACAGCCAAAAGAGCAAGGGTTGCAGAGATGGAAGAAATAAATGAAGATATAAGAACATATTTACATGACAATGTTGATGAAATGGAAATTGAAAATAGGGTACAAGAAGAACAAATGAAAGTTGAAGAGACCATTGTTGATGTAAATAGTGATTTACATGTTAATGTTGATGAAGTCAATATTGAAGATCAAAACCAAGTTCCAGAAATTGGACCTAGTATGTATATATCATGTATTTTCGAAATTCATTTTTTATAATGAATTGTATTTTTGGACATAGGTTAAATTTAATTTAATTTGATGTATAGGTACTTTCACCATTGATGATGAAATGTTGGAAGACATTGATTGCAACAAATATGGAGAAAAATTACCCATACATGTTGCATGATATCGTGCTACAAAAATTTATGATGATATTCTCAAAGCTTGTTCAATAGTAGGACAAGCGCAAATTTTGAGATGTTTATTGGTGTCCAAGAAGTTAGAAGGTGCTACGTCATTATTGGGTATTCACAAGGCGACAAAAGAGTGGAAACTAAAACATAATGTGATAGAAAATATAGGTGATGCAATAAAAAAAATTGGAAAATCCAGAAAGAAAGATACCAGTGTTGCACGTAGAGAAATTCAGACAGCAATTGTTTCAGCTAGTACTAGACAAAAATGTTTGACAACACAACTAGCACAAGCAATTGGAACCTCAAGAAAGACATTATACAAACATAGAAAATTCATAATGCAAATAGATGAAAATGATGAACTTGCTTGCTAGGCAATTATTTGCAGACAACCTTACAAAGATAGAATGGGAGAAGGTGTTAAATATATTGTATAGAAATATTGGTTGGAACATGCTCGAGTTTCACCAAATTCAAGGGATGTGATATGACAAAGAGTATCATGAAATATATATGAAAGTCGTCCAAAACATATAATGGAAATGACATAAGTACAATTGTTCAATAAATTCAAGGAAGATCATCGTGGAATTAATATGTCGATCACTACATTTGTGCAACAAAAACCATGGTATGTTAGACCTATTACTATACGTGACACATGTTGTTGTCGTTATCATGTGCAATTTCAATTATATTATGACACGTTTCTTGAATTTGGTAAAATGTTTTGGACAAATTCACCACCTCCGCCCATAGTACGTGAATTCATATCTCAAACCCTATGTGAAAGAAATCACGATGAAGTATTTTATAATAAGAAATGTGTCAATGGAAAACATTGTCATGGTTGTGGAAATCTTGTTTTATTCCACAATAAATACCCTATCGATAATGATCAGTCACTTTCAAATGTAACCGTCAATTGGAGAAGATATGAATACAACAATTATTCTACAAGTTCTAGTGATGCACATTCCAAAAGAATTGAATTACAAGAAGATAAAATATGTGTGACATATTTTCTCAAGAAATTTGAAAGTGAAATTTATAAGTACACCAAGCATTCACATAGAGCACGATGGCAAGACCTTCAATTCAAACATTCCCGTCAAATTTTTCCAGCTCGAACAATTTTGTCCGTAGTTGATTTTGTAGAAAACTACACATTTGCTGCACAAAAAGAGATTCAACGTGAATACTATCATTCTAACCAAGTTTCAATATTTGTCCATGTTCTATATAGACATTCTCAACAAGATGTTGATGGCATTGAAAGCACGTGTGACAATCGAGATGCGATTAAAGAATATCACTTTAATATCAGCAATGATCGTACACACGATACACATTTTGTTCAACATTGTATTGAAAAAAAATTTCTATGATTCACTAAAAAGTCGTAAAGTTGAATTCAATGCACATTGGATATGGCCAGATGGATGTGCGGGACAATTTAAATCTTCACGATCATTTTTTTGGTTATGTCAACTTCATAAAGCAATGAACATTAAACATTGCTGGAATTTCTTTGAAACTAGACATGGAAAAGGTGAACATGATGGTGCAAGAGCATGCGTAAAGAGAGCACTTTGAAGATGGAAAATGAAGCATTATTCTAAATGATTTCATTCAGCTGCAGAGGTTGTCCAATGGTGCAAATCAAATCTAAGCCATGATTGTAGTCAACAACCAAAAGATGTGCGCAGGTATATACATTATTTTTTTAATTTATATTAATTGTCAATTTTAAAAAATGTATGTACTAACATTGAAGTATTTGTACACTAACATTAAAAGTTGTCATTTGTGATTTATCATTTATTGTGTAAATTTTTTTGGCTTGTTGGGGTCCAAGATATAGATAGATCAATACCATACGAAGCTAGCACCATATATGGGACTAGAGAACTTCACTCTATTCAAACAAAATCCTTCCAAAACGTGTTTGCATTTGACAGTAGAAAGAAAACATGTTTTTGTCATATTTGCACTGAAAATGTTGAAACTATAGAAGTTTGTGAAAACATAATGAACAACTACGTAAAACATTGGAAACACACAGAGATTAATCCAAAAGGAAAAATGCCACTAGCAAACATAGAAGAATTAGAATCAGAAGAAATAAAAATATCATCTGATGGCGATAGAATTTCAGATCTTGTTAGAGAAGGTAATGATGTTTTTTATTGTTCAATATTGTCCATCACCTTATGTTTATATAGTCAATTTAATTCACTTAACTCCAACGTGAATTGTAATTTGCACAGGAGATATTTTCACTGTGATTGCACCTTTAGACAACAACGAAGACGTAAAATATTATTTGATGCGATGCACCGAAGGAAAAATGAAATTATTGGAGGACTACAATGACAATGGATTTACATACGAAAAATGATCCATCATTTTAAAAGGCTATTTTTTGCAGCAAACCCGTATGACTGAAAATTATGTCTACTTTCAAGATTATGAACCTGATGTTATATGTTGTCAGTATAGTCATTTAGTATGTGCATCTTGAATAAAATTAGAACAAGTTGTATAAAAAAAAACTTAAAAAATAAAAATGGAAACTATCCAAATATGACCATGAATGGATAATTGAGGACGGAATTCCATTGCGATGTTTTTAACTATATCATTTCTTGTTCTATGTTAATATTGGCTATCATATCATTCATTGAACTTTAATTTATCAAAATTCAAAATCAAGTTGCTAATGTTACCTTAGTAATAAAAAAATATTAGAATTCAAAATCAAGTTGCTTTAATGTTACCTTAAAAAATTGATGGATTGATCTATAATTTATTAGAATTCAGAATGAAATTACTAATTTTACTTTATTAATAAAAAATATTCCTAACAAAACTTCTTAACATTCCTAACCATTCCTAACATTCACTCATACATTCATATATTTATGCCCATCAAAACTTCCTAACATTACTAACATTTCCTAACAATTTCTAGCATTCACTCATACATTCATATATTTATGCCTATCAAAACTTCCTAACATTACTAACATTTCCTAACATTGATTCATAACATTCACCACATTGATTCCTAACATTAGATTGCATCTAACATTCCTAAAATTCTAAACTTTTCAACATTAAAAATATGTTACATATACAAACATACATAAATTTACTAATACAAACATTCATATATTTGCACCTATCTAAACTTCTTAACATTCATCATCCCCATTCCCACATCCACTCCTAACATTTCCCATGTTTATATAGTCAATTTAATTCACTTAACTCTTAAGGTTAACATTCCCCATATTCGTTCTTAACATTCCTAACATTCCTAACCTTTACATATACATGTATATAATCCAAAAAACAATATATAAAATCAATGTAACAAATTGGATTGCTTTCATTCTTAAGGTTAACATTCCCCATATTCGTTCTTAACATTCCTAACATTCCTAACCTTCACATATATATGTATATAATCCAAAAAACAATATCTAAGATCAATGTATGTATGTATATAATCCAAAAAAACATTCATGAAGATTAGAGTTCAATATACATGTATATAATCAAAAAAACAACCATGAACATCTAAGTTCAATGTACATGTGTATATAATCAAAAGAACATTCATGAACATGTGTATAATCCTAAAATTAAGTTATTCGATGTCTTAATCAAAGAAGTCCATCACTATCCTCCACTAGGGTCTTCCCTTTGACTCATAACAATCTGAAACATGTATAAAAACAAATTATGAATATCATAAATCATTTAAACAATTTTAAATTAAAATCAAAACATTAAACTAATATATAAAAGATCAATACAATTACTAACAAAATTACCTCAAATTCTCCACCATTCAATGGAGTCTTCTCTTCGCCTCTAAAGGGTGGAGAAGACCCAAGCTACAACATGTATAAAAATAGTTTATAAATCTTACAAACTATTTAAACTTTTTTAAACCAAAATAAATAAAATAAAATATTAAACTTACAATTCCACCACTATCCTCCAATGGAGTCTTCCTTTTGCCTTGAAAGATTGAAGAGATCCAAGCTTCAACATATATACAAGCAATTTACAAATGTCAAAAATTATTTAAACTAATTAAACTTATATATCATAAAACAGTTTGGATAATTTTACATACCTTGAAGAAGAAACATGTAAAAACATTACTACTTTTGCTTCCTATAAATTTTGTGTGTAGATCTGTAAATATGGGTCGAGGAGTAATAGGAGTCATAGATTTGATCAATCATATCTATAACTCATAATACTCCAAGACCCATTTCTACAAATAAAGATAAATGACCATTCTTTATATCAATGACACTGCAACCATAGATGATAAGGATAAATCATCTCTACCACTATCGCCACGTCGATGATCAATTGAATGTGAACTATACAATAAGCCTGAATCCAGAGGTGACCACAATAATCTTTGATTTTCATTTCGGACACCAACTCCCAAAAAATGTAATGACCACCTACGCTTCTGTCTCAAGGCTGCTCTCTTTCCATTGAATATGACATCTACAAATTTACAGAAATATCAATTTCTACATGTTAATTAATCAACTTCAAAAATCTAGCTACTATAAAAACTAAGATTTCAATAAGGACCTAGATATCCCTAATATTATCTAATAGTTCTTTAAATGATTATAGCTAATTTATTATCTAATTCCATATCAATTTCTACATGTTAATTTTAATCAACTTTAAAAACCTAGCTACTATAAAAACTAAGATATCAATAAGAACCTAGATATACCTAATATTATCTAATAGTTCTTTAAATGATTATAGTTAATTTATTTTCTATTTTCATTTGAGATGATATCTACAAGATTACACAAATAAACTCATATCATGTTCAAATTCTACATGTTAATTCCTCATCTTCAAAGACCTAGCCACAAAAAAAACTAAGTTTTTAATGAAGACCTATATGTCCTCAATATTATCTAATATATCAACTCATAACATATTCAAACTCTACATGTTAATGCCTCAACTTTAAAGAACTAACTACTATAAAAACTAAGTTTCTATTACCTAGATGTCCCTCATATTATCTAATAGTTCTTAAAATGAAAATAGGTACACTATTGTTGGATGTATAAAAAATTAATGTAGCAATCTTTTTGTTTTTTATGTATTTTAAATTTTTAAAACTACCCTTTTAATAAAGACCTAAATGTCCCTAATATTATCTAATAGTTCTTAAAATGAAAATAGCTACACTATTGTTGGATGTATAAAAAATTAATGTAGCAATCTCTATGTTTTTTATGTATTTTAGATTTTTAAAATTAATAAAACCAATATCATCAAATATGAAATTAAAACTACATTTATTTATGTCAACTACAAATATTTTCATTATTCCATAAAATCATAAAAAATATCCCTTATACTAAGTAAACTGATCAGAGTCACAATTGATGAACTCTGCATTGACAAAGTTGATGAACTATGCATGGATAGGGTTCATCAACTCTGTCCACATGGATAGGGTTAAGTTCACCACTTCGTGTAAATAGAGTTAATCAACTCTATCCATGGACACGGTATTCATTCATGAACTTTGTCCATGAACAGTATTCACAATATCTTAATATAATAGTAAGTATAAATTGTAACTAATAAGGATTATACAAGTTATATGTTTCTTTTATGTGTTAGATTAAAAATAAATAAGATAAAGTAGATCAGTAATCAAAAAATCTGATGTTTTATGTGTAATAATGGTTTTTTATGATTTATATTAAAACTACTGAAATATGTTTTGCTAAGTAAAGTTATCAGGGAAAGAGTTGATGAAGTCTGAATGAACTATGTTTTGCTAAGTATAATCCATTGTCTTGCCTATTTGGACATATTTGATTTACTCTATTCACATGTGGACATAGTTGATGAACTATGTCCAAATGGACAGAGTTCATCAACTCTATATCCATTTTGAGAAAGTTCTTTAACTCTGTCTATTTGGAGAGAATTCTTCAACTCTGTCCATCTAGACAAAGTTCTTGAACTATCCATTCGAGTGTTGATCAACTCTAAAATACTAAAACTACTAAGATACATTTTACTAAGTAAAGTTATCAGAGAAAGAGTTGATGAAGTCTGAATGAACTATGTTTTGCTAATTATAATCCATTGTCTTGTCTATTTGGATAGATTTGATTTCCTCTATTCACATGTGCACAGAGTTGATGAAATCTGTCCAAATGGACAAAGTTCATCAAATCTGTCCATTTTGAGAGAGTTCTTTAACTCTGTCTATTTGGAGAGAATTCTTCAACTCTGTCCATCTAGACAGAGTTCATGAACTGTCCATCTGAGTGTTGATCAACTCTGTCCAAATGGACAGAGTTCATCATCTCCTTCCATTCTATTTAAATTATTACCTATAATTTAAGTTAAAAATATTTCATTCTAATTAAAATAGATTATATTAAATTCTAAAACCATAGAATTTATAATTAAAATAAACAAAAACTTATCCAAATGGACTGTGTCCATTTGCACAAAGTTCATCCACTCTGTTAACATGGACAAATTTCATCTACTCTGTTAACATGGACAAATTTCATAGACATATAGATATTAATTAAAATTAAAATTATAAGATTTATACAACAACAAATAACATATGAAAACTTTAACACCGCAATACTATGACGAAAAACAAATGCCATTGACTACAACAAGAGATAAATCACATATTAAAATTTTCATTTCAAATTATAGAAGAAATTTCATAAAATATTACCTGAAACGGGGGAGCACAGCAAGACCAGACCACGAATAGACCATCCAAGGAAAGACCAAAAACACCACCACGATGTGTCCTCCATGAACATACCTCCATGCCAAACAGACCTCCATAGCGAACAGTCCATCATGAAGCGACCTCCACGAACAGACCTCCACGCCGATAGGAAACTAGTATGTCCACATATGTCCACGTTAGGAGGACCGGTGATGAGGACAGGGGTTGAGGACCGGTGACAAGGACAATAATGACGGACAACAATAGACAAATCGGACGATGGAAGAAACACAACCAAATGAAGACAAATGACTGCAGGCGAAAACAATGAAAATGGGACCGGAGCTTGCCTTTTATGCAAAATAATTATTCGGTCGAACAGTAGTTCAGCCGAACAACTATTCAGCCAAATAATTGTTCAACCAAACAATTGTTTGGTTGAATAATTATTCGGTCGAACAAGTATTGAAACGACCGTAAAAAATTCTGGCCGGCTATGCGTTCTATCAAATTAAATGGTTCACCATTAACATTATTTGGCCGATTAAATAATTAGTTATTCAGCCGAATAATTATATTTATTCGGCCGAATAAATAAATTCTTCGGCCGAATAAATATAGTTATTCGGTCGAATAACGTTCGCTATGTTGTTTGGAGACCCAATTCTCACGAAAGTGTTACCCAACTTCGCGTTTTCACCCATAGAGTAAAATAAAGAGGTCCATCCTAGAGGGAGACTCGAGGTCCTTCAAAAACACTATTACCACCATAGGTACGGTATGCTTCCCATATCTAAAGACATTCACCTTCCCTTTTCCATTCAAAACTAAAACTGTCATTTTCTGAAGAAGAAAAAAACTTATTCATCTCCAAAGAACAAATTGGATTTAAACCAAGTCCCTCGGCTTGAAGCCAACTCCGACATTAAATCATTACAAAGGACACTAACATGAAATAAACTAACATAAACAGAGATAAAATTATAGGGTTATGCCACATATGTCGCCGGTATAGAACCATCATTATTTTCGTCATAATTTTCCTCAAAAACCAATACGGATCCAACCTCGCAACCACTCCCTTCTTCTCTAACTGATCGTTCATTTCTTCCTTATCCATAGAAGTCATGGGCTCATCAATATGAGGTGTAATTCCTTCAATGTAGTTTTTCTCCTTTTCACTCTATGCATGTCTCCTTTCCCTCTATCCACACTCACCATGATGGATTTGCATTCGTTAATGCGACACCATCACCTAGATTTACATGGCTCTGTCCCTCCATCTGAGGACTATTCCCATGATTTGGTTTTACTCTCCCTTAATCCTGCCATTGATGCAAAGAGACCCCATCATGTTTTCCTCTCCAACAGCCTTTATTTCCTTCTAGTTCATTAATGGCTTCTTTCCCATCTTCCTTTTATTTCCATAAATTACAAAATCTCCCCTCTCTCACACTAAATCATATTGGTGTTGCTAGTTCATGCACCTCCCTCTTGCACATTCATCTCGCCTCCATTCTCCACACGATCAAAAACATGTGGGCCTTCATCCACATGGTCACCCACATCTGTCAATCCTAGATATTTGGAGGCGAGGGAGAAACACCTATCTTTGAAGGTTCTATCGCTCACATCTTCCCACCTGCATTCTTTTAAGGTGATTCGATTATCCACTGCAAAGTTGGCTACATAGTCGGCTAGGGAGTTTTATTTTCTTTTAACGTGACTAAAAACTAGCAGGGGGTGTTCTTCAAAAGATTAGTAAGTTTCCCTAGCCTTCCTTCTAATATCCATTTTTTTGCCACTTTAGAGATTAGACTACTAACTTGAATTCTCCCTACCATACTTAAAATGAATTGGAAGCAGGGTTGGAATTTGACAGGCATTTCTCTTGTCACAGGGATTTTTTCTCGTCAAATGCAGTCAAATTGTTTTCCATCCCACCTAGATAAACAAGCAAGAATTTAAGGATAACATATTTTTTATAGTTGTTATTTTCATAAAACATCATTACTACCTACCTACTAATACGAGTGATCTATCTAGAGTCTTGTTCGTAGAGGGTAAAGGTAAAGACTTAATGCTGGCTCCAAATTCCCAAATTTTGTGGTGCTAAAATTCCCAAATGCTACGGTGTTGTTGCAGCCATGTTGACCACTTACAAATCGTATTAAACTTATTTACTTTCGAACGTGTTGACGACTACTTGTTGGTTAATGAATAAATTAACTATTAAGATACTATTTCAAACTACCCAACACTTGAATGAAAAATCAGATATTGAAAATCAACTCCATAATTAAGTACAACTTCAGGAGTTATTTTCCATGACCTTATGCTGTATTAAGGTCTGAGAATTTTGTTGTAATCAAGTATGGAATCTATGTTGTAATTAGTTTCATATATTTTCCTTGATCTTATTTTGTATTAAGGTCAGAGACTTGTGTTGTATCAAGTCTAGAACGTATATTGCATTAAGTTCACATAACATTTTCATATTCGGGAGAGATGCTTGTACTAGGATCTTATGGTTAAGATCATGACCTTATGTTAAGGCCTGATACTTGTGTTGTATCAAGTCTAGAAATTATGGTGTATTAAGTTCATATGACTTATGTTGTATTAAGTCTCAATAATATACTATGTGATGTATGTCTAGTCATGGTCAACAGGTGCTACAAGTCTCCTTTAGGGATTAGCTACCCCTAGAGTGATTTACTTTAGAATGTGACTATATGACCTGGGTTAATACATATGATCATAGGTTCAGAACAATTCTTATGAGAATGATATGATATAGAATTAATGAAAACACATATGGACAATGCAGAGAAAATTAATATGAGCACAGAGATAGAGAATTTGAATTTCCCATGCATGCCTCCCAGTGAACTCAAATTAATAAGACATCAATTGAGTCTTAGTTATGATCAAACAAGTTCATATAATTAAGGAATCAACTCCTTAATTTATGCAAGTGGTTGTTGAAGATGACACTGATGGAGAAGCACTAGTTACATTTAGTTATGTTCAG
>LPNX010683884.1:0-34204 GCA_001517045.1 Pseudotsuga menziesii | reverse complement strand
TAAATTAAATTCATGAATGATATTTATATGAAAAAAATATGTTAGTTATGCAAATAAATTAAATTCATTTTTGTTTAATTTTATTTACAAGTTCAAGACAAATCAATGTTAAAGGACAATAAATTTTTTGGGAATTTACAATGAATCTTAGTCACATCATTCTAGAGTTATTTTATTAATTTTATTTATAGTCAACTTAGAAAAGTAACTCAACCATGGTTATTTATATTGTGCATAAAAAGTGGTGTAGGAGGTGAGTTGTCATATATACCTACCCCATAAAACCCCTAACTCATAATATTTTAATATATCTTATATTTTTGTAGTACATCTCTTAGGAGGCCCATTTTTGACCTCAAATTCTCTCTAATGCATTCAGTTCTATTCAGTTGCATTCAGTTCTTTTCAATTACATTCAATTCTATTTAGTTACAATCAATTCGATTCAGTTGCACGCAGTTCCATTCAATTCAGTTCATTTCATTCAACAACTCAGTTAGAGACAGTTAAAATCAGTGAATTAATGGAGGGTGCATATATTCCTTTTGGGAGATAATTATGGAGTGCCAACTTGGCACCAAGTCAATGAGGGCGCATGGTTGAATATAAATAAGTGTTCTCGGTGTTAACTACTTACTGAAACATGAAATATTTTCTATCTTCCTTATATGACCTAATTTGACTTGCTATTAAAGTGTTATGCACTTAGCAAGATCATCACGGTGTTCCATTTGATCTCTACTCGTTGGTGCTCTTGGAGAAGGCCAACTGCTATTGTGTTGTAATCATTCTCTGTCAATTATCAATCATACTCTAAGATTGTTTGTCGGGTGTTTTTATCCTCCAAATCAGTGGAGGGTTTTCCCAGGGTATATCATGTGTTTTATGGTTTGATTTATGTCTTTGGATTATTGATGAGATTCATCTACACTGTTATTGTGAATTAAAGTTTTAAAGTTCAATTGTTTTCATATTTTTTCTCAATCACTAATAGTTTGCTCTTCACCATGTCTGTAAACAATATTAAAATCCTGGAGAGTTCCATACATTCCAATTTCTTAGTTCTTATGCATTATTATCCAAAGAGAAGAATTAAATTTGACTAGGTATTCCTATAGAGAATGAAATGTAATGCTACATATCCATTAGATAATATGAGGAGAAATAGGAGTTGCATTATAGTGGATGCACGTGAAGAAATACATAGTTTTAGCTCAGTTGGTGTATCGAATTAAAAACCAGACTACTACTCCAGTGGGGGGATGGAGAATTGGATGTGCATGAGGCAATGTAAATGGAGGTGTGATACCATTTATCAAAACCCAGTATATGAATAGCTGAAAATTATCCCACATCCATTCAATCCTTGACCTCATTGAGCCTCAATAAGAGCTTACCAACATTTTCCAACTCATTGTAAACAAGTGTGGCATATTACCATTGGCCGTGAAAACAATTTCAATGAAACTGGAATATTGATGTTCAGAATTTTCAATATGTAAATGCTTTCACTACTTGCATTCCACTCCTTAACTATATGGATCTGCTTCAATTTGTACCAGGGACTTTGGGGATGGAGGTAAAATCCCTTTATATTTTAATTTTGGTTTTTATCTACGGAACCAATTGAGTTTTTATTTTTATTTTTTTCCACCAAAGAATTATCTTTTTTTCCAAATAGTGAAGGAAAATATGTAAGAAAATGGTTTGGTACAACAGTCTTCTATGCATGAAATGGGTATAATTGGAAAGAACGGGCTTGTATGTTTGAAAATTTAGTTATTTTATGTTTATTTTTCCTTTTAGGTCATAGCTGATTTCAAAAACATGTTAGTGAATGACAGTCATCAGTGTATTTTTTATCTGTGTTTGATAAAATATGATTAATCTCTGTTGTTAGACAAATATAAAGATATAAAAAAACACCTTGTAAATTTTGATTATACAATCTGATTCGGCAACCTTGAAAACCCTTAATGCCCCATGATTGTGCAATTTATGCATCTCATACCAACAATTTTAGTGAAAGAGTTACTCTACATGATATTTCATCCAAAATTCTTTGTGTTGCCTCCTGTTTCAACAAAATTTATGTTAAACAATGCTATTTTTACCTATGTTTTCTCCTCGTTTTGGTTGGATAGAAAAATCCCAAAACGTTGGTATTCTATACTACAACCGTCTAAAATTGTATTTCATATAGGAAATTGGTCATTCTCTAAAAAAAAGGTAAGAGAGTTACATACTAGATTCAATATGAATGTGTTACAAATCATCAGTAGCATATCTTGGTGTTCATTAATTTCCCATATTGATTGAGACTTTATTGGAAACCAACCATTTATAGAATTCCCCTATTGAATGTTGTTAGAGTGCAGTCTCTTAATTCGTGTTTATTTTGTTGGTTGGAAATCTATATTC
Source organism: Pseudotsuga menziesii (assembly GCA_001517045.1). Taxonomy (NCBI): domain Eukaryota; kingdom Viridiplantae; phylum Streptophyta; class Pinopsida; order Pinales; family Pinaceae; genus Pseudotsuga; species Pseudotsuga menziesii. The sequence goes on along the minus strand of LPNX010683884.1, from coordinate 31,783 downwards.
CAACTTCATATAATTTGAGGACCCATAGGGACTCAACTGAGCTACAAGGGAGAGGTTGTTGAGAAATTAAACCTCCCATTTAGGAGATGGGATGATACCCCATCTTCTCTTCTCATAATCTCTTTCTTACTTTCTTGCACTTTCTGTTGAATAAAGTTGTCATTGATGTCAAACTATGTGTGTATATGTCCTCCAAATAGGTCCCCTTATGGCATAGCAATTATGCATGTCCCTCACGGGAAGACACTTTGTGATGTACACATATGGGTCAAAACCCTAAATAAGTCTCTAAGTTTGTCCCTAAGAATTGTTGAAATAAAAGGTGCAAAAACCCATAAGCAATGGTGTTTGGTCCACTTGCTCATGAGTTTGGGGTTACATGACCCATGGTGGAGAAGGCCCTAAAGAGTCCCCAAAGTTGTTCCAAAGCAATTTGGTGTTAAGCTTGAAGTATCCATAAAATAATAATGCTTGTTCCACATGACCACGAAAGTTGTGGTACTTTGGCCTATTAGACCACTTGAAGTGGTAAGGATTCCCGCAAGAAATAATGGTGTATCCACCAAGTATGATGATGTGTTCAAGCCCTATGGAACCCTTTGGAGAAGATATGGTGTGGTATTGAATTTTTTGCATGAAGTGTCATGATGGACTCTTGAGGTGGGGTGTTAACCCTTGAGACCCCCTTAAAACATGGAGATCCACAAATTAAGGATGAGGTTAAGGAGACACTAAACGAAGATACTAGATCTTGATGAAGTGTATAAATAGAGGGAAAAAAATTATTTCATTATCAATAAATAATCTCTTTCTATTGCGCATATTTGAAGTAAAAGTGTGAAACTTTTTGGAGGAGCAATTTCTGAGCATCTTTGAGGATTGAGGAGATTCATGAAAAATCACATAACTTTCTCATACGGTATCGGAATTACAAAATTCTTGGCTCGTTGGAAATCTAGTTTTGAGGGATATGTGATGAATCTATATAGATACTCTTTTTATTTCTATATTGTCTCTTAATATTTTACTCTTAGAAATATATGATTAATGCTTACGGGTTTCTCTTGTGATGGAACATGTCTTTCATGGATAGAGCTCATCTTTGATCTTGGTATGTGAACCTCTCTCTTGGTATATCTTTTTGAAGTCATTAAATTTGGTATGGAGGCTATGATGATGGTTATATTGGAATATACTATATGTTTATATTTGGATCGATCATGGTATTATGTATGGCTTGATTTGATGTAAATGATTGAACATGGAAATGAAATATTTTGATGATTGTTTATGGGAACTATTGGGAATTTAACTTGAGGTATGCATAGTTTGATGTAGTAATAGAAAGAGGGCATGTGATACATAAACAGAGATAGTGATACACGTACATGGACACATATATAGGTACATGTTTTCAAAGACAATGATACAGTGATCATTACAGATTATTTCTCTATTCATATCAAGGCAGAAGAACGAGGCAAGGATAGGATATTGTAGTCTCCTTCAGGTTGCTTCCTTATAATTGTGAGTTGGTGCACATTGAGGATTGTAATCCTCGCTACAGGTTGGAGCCTGTGACCTTAAGGGGTTGTATCCTCCTTCTAGTTGGTTCTAGAAAATCAAGGAGTTGGAGCTTTCTTCCAGCTCGTGCTAGTAAAAACATTGAATGTAATCTTCATATTATAAACAACATATTTTGTGGTTTTCTCCCATTTGGGTTTCCAAATTAAATCTCTTGTGCATTGTGTATGATTTTTATGTGATGGTGAATGATATTTTTAATGGTTAATTTTACATGTTGAAAATGGTAAGAATTTCCCAAAACTGATTCACCCCCCCTCCCATTATTGTTGAATATTACAACACTTTCACCCTAGGAGTAGTAAAAGGTAGCTTGGGTAGTAACGGGTCTATGGTGTACTAGACCTAAAGAATTCATGCCTCAAGTTTACAGTATTTTAGAGTACTTATAGTCCCAGTGTTAATCATTGTCTGTTATTGATAATCAATTGAGCCAGATGGATATCAGTGGCCACCCACCTATTCCACTGGCTCAAAACAATTGTCCATTATGGCAGTTTCCTAGTTATTTTTCTATGGTTTTTCGTGTCCCAAAATTCCGGAGCTGTTAACGCATGTAAATATTAGATATATCTTTCCAATGAGCTATTGAGCGCCCAAATCGGAGATCGTATGCAAAAGTTATGACCCCCAAAAGTTGTATGTTCAACTTACCACCTTGGGGCCGCAAAATTTATGACGATTCATCTTCTAGGGTTATGTTTTGGACTTTTTGAGTTCTTTCCCTCATTCTTACTATAAATAGGCCCATTTGGCTTCATTTTGTATTCATATTTACACAGATGAGCATAGCAGTCACATCTCTTCTCAGAGATAGCCACCACCATTCTAGATATTGTATTACAGTATATTCTATTTCCGCCATTTAATAGAATGTGTTTATTGTATCTTTGCTATCTTTGCAAAATGTCTATGATTATGATTTTGTATATGTTATTTCATTTCATTCACACATAAATACAGATCATCAATGGTAATGAATATTGATGTTGATGTACTAATTATACAATATTCCACGCAATTTGATGAATAGTACTAATTTATTGAACAAATATACCAATATAGTACACACTATGATTTGAGCTACTGTCTCAATGAGTATACTAAAAATGAGTATTCTCATTTTAAAAAGTTAATAAGTTATCATAGTAAAAGGTGGTCATTTTTAAGTGTTGAACTATAGTATGGGTGGATGATTTGTTCATAGAGTTAGGTTGAACAATATTTATTAACTTAAAATAATAGTATTCAAGCTAACATACATTAGTTCATACTATTAGTCTATGTTTTTTTGGGTAGTTTGTAATTAGAATTTTATTATGGAAGGGTCAATTTCTAATTGAAACTTCTTTGGTGAAGTACAAAATTTTAGACAAAACATTTTTTGATGGGGAGTGTAAGAACAAAACTGTAAAAAATATATATATGATGGGAAAATATGAATACAAATTCCAACCCTGCTTGGGAGTCCCCTTCCACAATTATTGGAGTCCATCCTTATCGTATCGACCAACTTGTCCCATTTATTAGGCCCTCTAACTCTGCTACATTATTATTCGCCGCTCTGATATAACCCGATAGAATCCCCACTAACTCTCCTCAACTGTTGTGAACTATACCTCTGTATCCTATCGGCCCCAGATTGTCGCATGAAGCCTTGTCAAAGTTTATTTTAAATGAACATTCTAGGGGGAGTCTCCACTAAATCCCACTATTTTCCTCCTTTTTTCTCCTCCAAACTTTTAGTAAGGTTGAAATCACCTCCCAAAATCAAATGCTTTAGTCTCACCCATCAACTCAGGATTTCCACAGCTGCTAAGAAGTATTCCTTATTCAGAACTTGGTATGGCCCATAAACATTATATATTATACCTCTAATGCTTGTACCTATTACATGAAATATTGCATAAATAATAAATCTAGATGTTATGGATTTATACATACTTACTTCAAGTGGGTTCCACCAGATTGTGATTCCTCCAATTGTTCCTTTAGATTCAATAACCACCACTTCACTACCTTTCCAAATACTTTCTCCCACCTTCTTAAGTTTCCTTTCTGTATATTTGGTTTCTTGTATCATAACCACCGAAGGTTTTTCTACATCAATCTTCCTTCTTAGAATTATTTTTTTTCTTAGGCTATTTAAGCCTCTTATATTCCATGAGATTGGCTTCATTACAAAGACTTGGGAATATCTTGGAATGCCTCCTTAATGGTTGGATACTAACCTGAGGCTACTGGATTTCCCCCCACTTTTTGATTCTTTGGTTATTAATTCTTTGTACTCTTACAGTTTTCCTATTCCCTTCCCCTCCCTTGAGAGATTCTTCCATCACCCCCGGAAATTTTGATGGAGTCATTTTAAGAATTGCATCCCTCAAGAGACGCACCTATTGTGATGGTATATACTCTATTTCCAATTTTGTGCGCGCTTTTTCTATCCCTTCTAGATCTAGTTCCCCCATCTCCACATCCTTTGTTTCTTTAAATTGCATGTCCATCACCTCTCCTTCTGTAAAAACCTCAAAATTTCTTGATGTCTCTATGCAAATATAATAACACTGAGATATCTATCTTTAGATCTAGGTTACTTATCTATTTCAATATCTAGTCGCAATGTGAAATTCTCTATGTTTTGAATGTGCCAAAACACACAATTTATTTTGTTTAACTAATGTGTACACACAACACTCTAAATAATAACCTTTATTGTACAATCAAATTTCAAAGGTTGATGTATGCCAAAATTTGTCACTATATTCAAGTTCTATTATCATAACACCAATCCTTTGTCCATTCTCACACTTAAGGACAAATATCAATGCATATGATTTTAGAGGCACTAGTATGCATGTATTTTGAGATGAATGGCTTGCACTCAATTTATTTAATTTCCTACAGCTAAATCCATACACCAACTATTCTAGCAAGAGTAAAAACATATGAGTGCAAGTGTCAACATAATGCTCAATCTCTTGATTATAGAATAATTTATTGTTATGAAAGAGAATTCCCCAACAACAGGAACTCCCAATCAATAAACATGGTTATAGCATACATTGTAATTAATTGTGTTAAGTAAATTTAACCATTTCTCAATTAGATAAAGAGAAGGTTTTAGACAAAATCTAAAGGTCAATGCAATCTTGTATGGTAAGCCATAGTTCTAACAATTGAGATCACTTCTACCTTGACATTTCCTTGGCCCAAGGAAAATCAATACTTATTGTGTTTTAAGGTAATTAACTAATGATCAATGCAATGAAAGGAATAAGATATGGGGGTTTATATACATTGGGTAGGATAATTGGGAATATGAATCACTAAGCCAAGGATTCATCTCCATTTATAAAAAATGATTTCATTACCCAACCCATTTGACTATTAAACACTATGCCAATCATTGTTATGCCTAACTATAAAATGGATTATACAGAACTGTGACTAGAGAATTTATCCCAATCCATGTGCCAACCCTACTTTTTCAACTTCACCTTCATGATATTTTCTAGTTGTCAACATGAATTTGATTGGTTCACATGATAAACTTTAGTGAATAATTAGTATTACTGTTATTGTTTATTTATACTTTCTTGATATTCTTGACTCTAAACTTTCTTGGGATCACGGTTGCAAAAATACCACCTCTGAAAGGCCTAAGAATTTAGTTGCATAAATTATAAGGCTACTTGAATCCATTATATCACTAGATAAAAATTTGATTTGAATAGAAATGATCTCTTTTGAGCCTTGGGCTATGAACACATTATGAGCCATAAACAGTGTTAGTATTTATGAGTGAGTAACTTGGTGTCATATAGTTTGAGACTCCAATCACTAGAGTCTTGGTTGTAACCATATGTGACTTCAGTAAAAAAAATTAAGAGATGCTCTACATGCCAAACCTCAACACATCGAACGAAAACCTCCATGAGACCTGTATGACCATTTATTGGCGTGATTTTTGTCAATTGTTGGCCACTTTTCCCCACTCACTCAACCCAGCTTCTATGCAACCTGTCGATCCAACAACTACCCGAGATGACGGCCCGACAAATCAAGCCCCGTCGATAACACCTGCGAAACAGGTGTAATCTCACCCGAGATATCTCATAGATGGGTAACCATCGAAACCATGTTTCTGCGATTGTTAAGGGATTGTAGTCCCTTGGTTCGTAGCTAGGGAGCTCAACAAAGGAAACAGGGTGGATGGACAGAGGAGTCAGTTCTGCATGACCGAGCACAATTATATGTCGTCACGCACGACTTGACCTTCCTTTGCACCTCGCAGCTAGCGCAACTTGTGCACTGCAGCTAACTCATAAAAATTCGACCTAAGACTCTAGTCGTGACTCAAGACAGAAACATACATGCCGATATATATGTTCATTTCGATAATACCTTCCGCTCATTCATCTATTGATTATATAGTAACATCAGAGATTTAAGAAACATTCAACATTCTATAGACAACAAATATTAACCATTCACACAAGCATTCACCACATCAATAATTCATTTAGACACAAGAGATAACATGAAAACCCATCTAGGAAAATCCACCAAGGTGCTCTTCATATCGCATGAGAAAGGATATAGCACCTTGCAGTCTGTGGGATGCAGACTAATCTTAAGATAAGTCTTTAAATTTAAGACTCATGGTTCTCATGCTCTCTAGTTCGCTCTTCTACTCTACATCTACTCCTAGCGGTTTTCTCCTACAACAGCCAGATCTGTGGCTCAACAGCCCCTCTATCGCTACTAGACTCTTCATGAGTCTACTCTTCTCTGATCTCTACAACATTACAACAGAAGTGGCATCCTTTGCCATTAATTACGACTGAACAGAAACTATTATAGAAAACTAAACTGGGATTAACAAAAACCACACAGACCCACCCTCTAACTATTGCATCCCTCCTACTTATACTATTTTACATGACCATGCAAGGTTGACTGCATACCAAAAGTCTGTTAACTATCACCATCAGCCGCCCCTTAAGCTACAGCTGTGGTGATCATGACTTGACATGAGGCACTATCGGCCTGACTTACAAATATATTCTCATACATGTGTAGCTGCAGGATTACGCTGTCGTAAATTATCATGTTTTTTTTTTCTTGCGTAGCTTCTTCTACCTCTTAGCTTGTGCACCCTGTTCCTTATGTTTTTTTTAAGAGGTTCCTTCAGGGTAACTTTTTCTTAGGCTTAGGTGTTTTGTGAGGTTAGCACACTCATACAACTTGTTTCTCGAAACCATTAGAGGACGAGTAACAGAGGGTTCCTGTTCAGAGTTCGCTTGGGCAGACAAAGTAAGCTATGTGCTTCTTATTGGGACCAAGATCCCTGCAAACAGTAATGTTGTCTTTGCTCTGGGATTATTTCATAATATTATCATAGTCCACCTCCAATTTCACCAAGGGTGGCTAGTGTCCCATTCTGACATAGCAATCCAAGTGGCCTTAATTCTTCCCCCATTCTCATGCTCATGGGGTTTTGCGCGTGTTTGCTATGGCTTGTTCTCTTGTTGTTCTTCCTCGATTTCATATATTCTGAATATTGCTCTTCGCCACCCTTTTTCCATAGATATGGACTTTTAAGCCTTGTCCACATTGAAAACTAGAAAATCCCTGCCAGCCAGGGTGGTGAAGGTGAGTGATTTGCCAAATTTTGACAAATTTCACCTGAGAAGCATAAATTACAAGCCGTAAGTGGCCCTACGGCCCTTCCCCGATCCCTTGATACAAGTATCTCCCGCTTGGATTGTTGGAAAATGAGCCAGCTTGCCAACCATGCAAACTTTGTGAAAAAACGACAGGGACTCTGGTTCGAACCCCGCAGAGTTTGTCAAATTGGGTCGAAACTCTGGTCCCTACTGGAGTCCGCTTTGGTGTCACCAACATGACCGCTAATCTATTGACATACTAATAGCCAAGGATGACTTCGCTAGAAACTTCTAGCTGGGTTGAATTAACTAGAAGACTATCACCATCTTCCTTCTTGTTGTCTTTGGATATACCTGACACACTGAAAGCTGTAGCAACAAATTTAACCCGCAAGGCTGCTCGGCATGACACTCCCCAACCCATTTGTAACTGCACCTGGTGCTCACTCGGCATGACTTAGTGATGTATGCTTGCTGCAAGGGTGCCTCGATCTTATAGGAAGAGCATCGAGTCATCTTCCCTGTAGGCTTATCAAGGCGCATCATTAGGACAAGACCTTCATCTAGTGTATTGAATTTTCTTCTTAGATTTGCTATGATTATCGGTTTCATCACTTCTGGGTACTGATAGTTGTGATCAAGTATTGATGAGCTGGACAGACACTGTTACAGAGTTTCCCACACTTGATCCGCCTGCAATGTTGTCCTGTCACAAGCGCCAAATCTCTGTTGAATCTTAATGCATTTAACGGTCTGTCAGTACTAGCCATTTGTCATGGTCTTGCCATCATTTATTTCATAACTGTTTTGGTGGTGGCTTTAATGTGCATCATCATTTCTGTGCAACTTCTGCTTCTAGTGCCACATCGTTACGCACATGCTGCGCTATGATTGCTTCCAAAATTTCAAAATTTGAATTTTTTTTGTGCCTCGGCTTTATTTTCGTGCACTATTTTAAGCTGTTGGTGTTGGCTCAGACTGCACAGTAGTATGGACCTTGTCTTGGAATGTTTGTACCATTATTTCAACCTTAGCAACTTCCACCGCAGCTTCCTCTGCTTGCACGACCAATTGCTCCACATGGTCAAAATGGACATGTTCCAACGATTCCTCATGTTTTGATTGCACTATGCTTTGAAGTTTCTATTGTATTGGCTAAATATGCCATGTGAACTACTCAGCTTCCAACTGGAATGCCTCAACCTTGGCTTCCCTAGATTTTTCTTTCTCGCGAAGGGTCTGCACTTCCTGTTGCAGGCTTTTGATCTCTACATTCTTAATGACCTTCTGCTAGAGGGGCAACTTCTGCATTTCTGCCTTTGCACCACTGATGCACTCATCTTCCTCTCACACACTCTGCCTTATTTTCTTAGTTGTATCATCTTTGAGCAATGGTCCCTAAATGGTTGCAACATCATCTGCGTCCTTTGCGTAGAGTCCCTATCCTTCTTTGATTTTCTCAGCAGCTTTAGACACTGCTCTGTTTCTTTCTGTAAGCACCTTCGGGCGTGTGCTTGGCATCTTCCTAGCTTGCAGATCTTCCACTTGGTGCTGAAGATCTTGCGCAATCTTCGCAATCCTGGCGACTTTAGCCAGGGAGTCTTCATCTTCTTGCCCTACCCCTGGTGGGAATGTTGCAATGGAATTCTTAATAGATTCCACCAACGCGATATGGTTTTGCTCATGAGATAATATTTCCTGCTCCTTCTTGGCAAGAAGTTTGATGCGCTCCTGCAGTTCCCGATCCTTTCCTTCCAACAGGGCCTTGCGTAGCTTGGCCTTCCTTTGCTGCTTTGCTTCCTGGTTAGAAATGGCATTTTTCCTTAGCCTAAGTTCAATTGAAACTGCCTACTAAATGCTATAGAATTCCTCCAAGAGCAGCTTGGAGAAGTCTATCTTGGTGCTATTATCACCAGGACCTACACTTGTCTCTTCATTCGCTCCTAGCGCCTGCTTCTGAATCAGCACTTTGATCGGCAGCACTAACGTCAGTGTAATTAGTGGCACGCTGGGATCAACACCATATGTTTCAGCCTCCATAGTGTCCTTGATATTGTTAATGGCTGTTTTCAGCTTATTGAGGTGATCTTAGACTTGGGTAGCAATGCTTACTTGTTGCACCTTTAGACAGGCGAGGTTATCTTGCGCAATTTTAGAAATAGCATTGGCAAGTTCTTGCAGCTCATCCTCATTCAATGTATTTGTGTTCATCGTTTTATCAGCTTTGTGTTTCTTTCGAGATGATCGACCTTCCTCTGGCTGCACACGGGTCCGCATCTGCACCTTATCTTGACCTCGAAACTACTCTGAAGGATGCTGGTCTGATTCATCCATATCATCAATGTCCTTAATTTGTTCTTGCGACGGATTATCTTGGGTATCGTCACCTTCATGCTCTTCAGCATTAACTTGATGAATTGGAGGTTTTTTTTTGTTATGTTCTCCAGGCAATGGCTCTGCGAGTGGGCCATGCCATTTCTCCAGCCACAGATTGACGATTGCATCCACATCATCGTCTATCACCATAAATCTCGCTTGGTGTACCTATTGAAGCAGATCTTTTGTAGGCAGCAGGTTTAGATTATGCGCATCAGCTTGAAACTTGATGAAGGAAGCATACCTGTGCACAGTTGTGGCATGAATCCTGTGGGACTGCCGGACAACCTAAAGTAGAGCCTCTGCATGCATAAATAATACAATGTTGTTATCCTATTGGTGATCGATGTCCACCATATCTTCCCATAGATTTGGGTACCTTGCACCTAGGCAAGATAACGGGACATCCATTTGTACATAGTCAGGAGGGTCAGCCCAGACAGTGAAGGAAATCAAAATTAGTAACCAGGAATAGTAGAATTTGTGATCTTCCTTGTGCTAAGCCAACATCACATCTTCCATCAATGCGTTTAGCAAGTACCATGACCAGTTGAATTTTTCTCTCAGTGCACATAAATCTGCAATTTACACTACCACTGTTGAACATTGCGTTAGTATCATCTTATGAAACATTTTACAGGATACAATTTTTGCAACAAAATGGACACTTTTGTCCTAGATGGGCCCAAGCAAGTAGCCCCAGCCCGCTCGCTAAAGGTTATGCTTCTGCTTAATGGGTTTAGTATTTTTCTTATCCAGGTAAGGTAGAGGATCTTTTCCTTCATTTGGGAGTCTCGTTATTCTTGCAATTAATTCAGCATTAATCGAATATGGTTGATCCAACCATAAGTATCCTTTATGGAAGCAAACCAGTAACTGCTTCACATATGTAGTGACCTGTATGCTATGGCCAAAGTGAGGCATGAACATCATGTTGGTTAGACCTGTAGTGGCTAATCCGTCGTCCCATTTCTTTGGTGTGATCACCTGGGCATCACTTGTAGAAGCCTGGGTTATGTTCATGCAGTCTTTTATCTGTAACCCTTCTTGTTGTCAAGTATCGTAGCCTTGGAAGTTCAATACAGCCAACTTGGGGAGGATGTCGTGCATCAAGGTCATGCCAACAGGGATCTGTGGTGCTATCAGGGTGGTCACCACTTTCTTTAGAAGATCTTCCTCCACTCCATCAGCTCTTCTTGGCCTAATGTAATAAGGGAAATTCAGGTCGGCCCGCTCGACCTTCGGGTCTCTCTGTGGTAGCACACTTTCGGTTCCTATATTTTTTGGTTGCTCGGTAGTAGGTTCCTTTTCTCATTCATTTGGAGAGGTTGGAGCCTTACACTTCCTCTCCTTCACTAATGGTCATCCAGATGCTTCTCTCGATTGCATCTCACTGAGCTGCCTTGGTTCTTTGTCCAGTGCCATAGCTTCTTGTTGCGGTCCTGGAACAACTCGCCTTCTTTGGACTGGGTTTGGTACAGGATGCGAACCAAGGGTTGGAATGGTAGCATGACCATCCCACATGCTTTACTGATTTCTTGTTCTTGGCATTGCATCGATCTCTGGTGGTTGCTCTGGCTATTGATCCTCGGCTGACTGTATTTCTACTTCCTCGAAAATGGGGCAACCAGAGATGATAGTAGCTTCTGTTGCCTCACTCTCACTAGGAATGTTAATTACCATGGGTGTCGGCGTAATTGAACACGGATAGGAAGGTTTAGCTCTGCAATGGCTCGGCTCTAGTGCTCAGTGTGCGTAACAGACTAGTTGATGGGAAGCCGAATATTTACTTAGCCCTTGGCCTCCTTCAATCATCATTTGACAAGAGGTCGAGGTCTAATCAATTTCCCGGGTTTCCTTTTCCAATACTTCGTTCATTAACTTATGTAACTAGATTTTAGGGTTATACTTATCATACTGTTATGGCAATTAGTGCAAGGACAGGTGATGAGATTTAAAAAATTGCTGCCCTTTTCCTCGTACTGCGTCAATTTAATGCCATGCAACTGTCCCAACTGTTCAAATATTTGGCATAGATCCACTGGTTAATATTAGCCAGCCTGTCATTCCCACGTTTTGCATCCTTTAGCATGTTATTTCCTTGTCCCATGTACCAATGGTGTTTTTCTTTGCTCACACTTCGCACACTTTGCTTCCCTCGCTTGATTTTCTGCGATGACTTGGTTATTGTGGGGTTTAGTTTTCGTGCTTGTATGTCGGTTCTGTTGGAATCCTACAACATAATAGGTTACATCTTTTGGCCATTTTTGTTTCTACATGTATCATAGTAAGGTTTCAGGAAATTGTTGTTCACTAAACTCGCGACATGGATACCATCGACTCTTCTAATGTTGTGATGTGCCTATATTCATAACCTGCGCAATCATATATGGATTTAGCCACTGTGTCTTTAGTTTGCGTGGGTGCTTGAATACTCTGCTGTCATATTGTAGGACAAGTCTTCCTTCTGTAGATGGCTTCACCCTAATATATTGATCATGCCATGCCGGCAGCTGTTTCCAACTTGGTTTAGTCTATAGTCTCAACGGTATTTTCATCCACTCTAAATCTCCCACCATTCCCCTTTTTTTGGAGCAATTGAGAGGGAATAGGGTTTGGTACTCCTGCATGAGATCTGCGATCTTTACAACTACTTTATCCTATGAACATTTTTGTATTATTCTGCGATTTTCAACTGTTTCAACTGCTTTTTTCCTGCTTGTGTTAGTTGGATTATCTCCTATGTCTCTGGTGATACTGTCTTGCCGAGTAGCTACGCTGTTTCAGTGAATATTAGCCTCTTTGTTAAGGGTCTCCTGAACTATTCTCTCTTTTTCTTTCGGAACTAAAACATCAATTGTAGGGTGCTTATCAGCAAATACAACTGTGTGTGAAACCTACTGGGTTCCTTGTCACAGCTGCTCAGACGTATCGCAGGTCTTAGTCATCACATCCAAGGTGTATATGAAACTCTCATACGTGGGTAACTGCCTTGACTCAGTCTCCACCCATTGCACAGACCTTGTAACTCTTGCACACCTTCTCATGGAGACTTCATGTAATCTATTTTTCCAATTCTCTAAAGCCTCCCCTGAATCAGACGTACATGAACTCGTGCACTTCCAGCTTATGTTTCCATCTACCGTCGGACTGATATAGTCTTCCTACATAGCTATGACATTGTAGATTTGATCAAACTAATCACCCTGCCCCTCATTATAAATAGGCTCAATGTATCTTTGCCCCTCAAATGGGTCGATGGGTGCTCAAATGGGTCGATGGGTGAGAATACCCTCATTTCCTCATCTTCAAAAGAAAGGATCATTTTCTTGAAGTTTATGATTGTTTGATTGTCTATATCCCAATCTATTCCCAGCAACAGGGTAAGGGTTTGTGTCATCCACAATGTTAATGACCTCAAAGTCCACAGATGTGCCATTCCTTCGACATCCACAGTTACATTGCTCAGCCGACCAATGGGTATGACTTTCGACTGATTAGCAAGCCACATTTGGATAGGAGACAAGTCTAAGTGTAGCTTGCCCATTCTTTCCCATGTCTGGCAAGTTAAGATATTGACATCTAAACCTAGATCCAAGATGATATAGTCCATGTCATAATCACCTATCTGCACATTCATTCTAAGTTCACGGCCAGTTTTACATTTCCTTCACACCTGGTTAACCTTCTTCTCAATTTGTTGCTCTACAGGAATCTCATCTATCATTGCTTGCAGCTCTGCAATAACATCTTTATCTTGGATTAGCATCAAACAAATTGATAGAAAATTTCTCAGCTTACTAACCTTAGCTGAAGCCTTCTTCTATAACCATTCAGGCATGTCCTTGACTTCCATGGAAGTTGACGATAGATCTGGGATTATGAAGTCTGATTACACATCCCATAATATTTCTTTATGCTTCTGGCTGGTCAATGGTTCCTTCTTCTATGCCGCCAGCCTCACTTGTGGATGCGATTGTTCTTTTGGGTTATCTTGTTGTGTTCCAGTCGTTGCACCTCCTCAAGTTACTATGGCAATGTTCAGGTCTCGTGGTTCAGCCACGATCATCTGAACATTTGCATTTGCATTTAATTTTGGGTGTGGTGGAGGGTTGGGTGTGGGAATGGTCCTTGCTTACCACTTTGCAATTAGCTGAGGACATTGTTCAACATTATGGTCCTATCCCTTACAATATGAGCATGTTCTTACAGACTTTAAATAATCTCTATAAAAGTGACCCAGTTGTCCACAATTATAGAATGTAAGTGGACCTCTTCCCCTACCAAATCCTCCTCCGCCACCTCATCCTCTAAAGTTTCCGCCACCCCTTCCCTGAAGGTGTAGTTGTTTTGATGGGTATTGGTTCTACTGGTAGTGTTGCTGATAGGGGTTTTGTTGCACATATGTCTGTTGAAGCGCATATGGTTGTTGGTACTAAATAGCTGGGAACTACGTAGGTTGATACAAGGCTTGCACCTGTTCATCCTGAGCTAACCCCTCATTTTTCATTAAGTACGTGTTCACTGTCTTTTCTTTCAGGAGTTGGTATGCTCTACAGTATTTTTCCTAATGTCCTACTAATTTACAAAATTTATAGAATAGGTTTGCAGGGGTACTTACAATTTTTTTCAAATATAAACATTCTTCATCGCGGTGACCTCTTGACTGGCATATATGACACTATGGCAGCCCCTGGCCATTTAATGGGTTAGGTGTACCTAACGCAACAGTTTTCCTTGGTGTGTCTATCTGTCCTACATTTTGTGCACCACAAGTCCTCTTGTGCTTCTTTTCCCTTCTTGATATCTTGAATTTGTATCATGAGGTTGGCTAGATGTGACTGGATATGTACCATTCTGGCGGCACCATCGCCAATGGGCAAGGCCTCTAACTTCATCGCCAGATTCGGTGATTTTGTTTGCGATTCAATATTTTGATGCATCAACGGCCCTCGGATGTGTGGTAGAAGAGAAACAATAAACCACTCCTTATGATGTACATCGTACATTTGGAAGCTTACTTTGGCCATGAGTGTTTTAAACCGTTGGTCAAAATCCCATACCATTTCTACTAGAGCTTGTTTGATCTCTTTGATTTCGGTAATACACTTTGATTCCGATTTAGGTTTCCTGAACTCTGAGATCATTGCAGCTCAAATCTCCTCAAGGGTCTTATGCAGTGTTCCAACTAGTGCGACGCAGAACTTCATGAACCAGTATAGCATGCAACCCCTCAAGTTCGTGATCATCTGCGCCTTCTTTATGTCTGCACTATGGACTAAACGTACCATCCACATAGATTCACAGAGGAACCAATGTTGTTGAGGGTCTTCCATTCCATTGCCATTAAATGTAGGTAATTGGACGTGTGTCACAACCATTGAGTTGGTGTGAGGGTCTCCTGGGACAAGATTCAACGGGATTGTACCTTCTTGTGCACTAGTTCCATGGCTAGTGTTATTCGCGGTAGTGGTCCTTTATGGGGATGAGACTCTAGATCTTGCCTTAGGTGATATTGCTGGTGTTATGTAATTGTGCTCTGATCCTGATGTCTCCTTAGAGTCAGAATATTCAGGTCCTTTTGATATCAATCTGTAATCCTCCTCTTCGTCACAAGACCCTTCGTCGAACAAACTAGGATTCCACTGCCCCCTTTCGATTTTCCTTCTCTTTCATGATCTAAATATTCTCCCACTCCTTAGGAATCCAACCTCAAGTTCAGGTTCTGTTCTTCTAAGGAACATTTTAACATACCCTTCCCCATTTTCTTACTTGGTCGTCTACGACATAACCTCCTTCTAGGCTCGCGACTCAACTATGCAAGTGCAAAATACCCTTCTCATGGGCAAGTAATTTTATCCATGTACTTATAGATAATAAGTATCTCCTTCGTGGTCCTTGGAAAAAAAATTCTTTCAGCTTCACTATATGAGGTTATAGTATCTACTGCAAACTCAGTAATATACCCTTGCAATATACTATCAACCCAAAAATTAACAGCTCTAGAAACAGAATTAATTACACTGGTTACCTCCTGAACCAGCTAGTCGCTCCACTCACCAATCTCCCTTCTCTGGAAATTGGTCTGCTTTGCTGCCAACCCTAATAACCATTCATGTAGTAAAATGGGGAACTCAGCAAAGAACATCTCATGAATATCAAAGTATATATATTCATCTAACCATCTTTCTGTGCTCAACTGTGTCCCTGAGCTCTCTTCTTGCGCGAACACCATCGTTTTGGAGTCCAACCAGTATTTTATCTCCTCCTTCCCTGGGTGCCACAACATCTCCCTCAATTTGATTAATAAGTTCCAGCAATGGAACCATTTGTTGGCCACTTTTTCCCACTCGTGCGACCTAGGTTCTGCGCAGCCCGTCGATCCAACAACTACCTGAGATACCATCCCGACAGAGCAAGCCTCGTCGGAAACACCTACGAAGCAAGCGGAGTCTCACCCAAGATATCTCATATATGGGTAATAGTCGAAACCATGTTTCCACGATTGTCAAGGGATTATAGTCCCTTGGCTCGTATCCAAGGAGCTCAACGAAGGCAACAGGGTGGTTGGACAGAGGAGTCAGTTCTACGCGATCGAGTACAATTATATGTCATCACGCACGACTTGACCTTCCTTTCCACCTCGTAGCTAGTGCAACTTGTGCAGTACAGCTGACTCATAGAAATTGGACCGACGACTCTAGTAGTGACTCAAGACATAAACATACAAGTCGATATATATGTTCATTTCGATAATACCTTCCGCTCATTCATTTATTGATTATAGAGTAACATCAGAGATTTAAGCAACATTCAACATTCTACAGACAACAAATATTAACCATTCACACAAGCATTCACCACATCAATCATTCATTTAGACACAAAAGATAACGTGGAAACCCATCTGGGAAAAAACACCAAGGTGCTCTTCATCTGGCATGAGAAAGGATATAGGACCTTGCAATCTGTGGGATGCATACTGATCTTAAGATATGTATTTAAGTTTCAGACTCATGGTTCTCATGCTCTCTAGTTTTCTCTTCTACTCTACATCTACTCCTAGCGGTATGCTCCCACAGCAGCCAAATCCACGGCTCAACAACCCCTCTATCACTACTAGACTCTTCATGAGTCTACTCTTCTCTAATATCTACGACATTATAGTAGAAGGGGCATCCTTTGCCATTAATTACCACTGAGCAAAAAATATTACAGAAAACTAAACCAGGATCAACGAAAACCACACAAACCCACCCTCTAACTATTGCATCCCTCCTATTTATACTATTTTACATGACCATGCAGGGTCAATTGCATACTGATAGTCTGTTAACTATCACCATCATCCGCTCCTTAGGCTACAGCTGTGGTGATCATGACTTTACACAAGGCACTATTGGCCTGACTTACAAATATCTTCTCATACGTGCGTAGCTGCAGGATTACACCACCGTAAAGGACCATGATCTGGATTCTATATATGTCACTTTTCAACCGTTATCACTTGTGCGCTTCTACGCTCACCTTTCCTTCACCATGTACCTCTTTATTCTTCCTGCGTAGGTCCTTTGATTCCTTCGCAGTCTTCCTTTTCTTATATCGCATGCGCAATGCATTTTCCTTGGTTGTGTGTGTGAACTTCCTCCTTATGCCCCTTTCCCGGGCCAACATCGATCTCGATTTAGATCCTCATTCATCAACAAATCCCAATATATCAGCCTAACAGAGGAGATCTCTGTCAGCAACCTCTCCGATGCATATGAAGTCTCTCCTGAGATATCTTATTGGGAACTGCCAGAACCAATTTTCACAAGTTATGAAGGGGATATTCTTATTACATCACTATCAGGTGACTTGACGAGAACCATGAATAGGCATTTGTCTCATATATCCATTCAATAATATAGCATATTGATCTATCGACATAGATAATAGTATATAACATAAAGCATTAAAATTAACTCATATTCCATATGACCATAGCATTAGATGTGAGACATATATATATCAGTTCATTCACAATAGATCGCCTCAACATATTCAGATTAGTTCATTCACATAGATATACATGTGACATAAGTACAAACATTAAAGACACACAGACACAAAGTTTAAAGTTGAAACCCAAAAGGGAAAAACCACAAAGGTCATATTCATCTGGAATAAGAATTGGTATAGCACCTTTGGTCTACTCACTCATCTTGCTGACTCTTCCTTCGATATTCTTTATAATTCATGCATTCTTCTGTCATCTCATGCTCTTTGGTTTTAGTCTCTGTCTCTTTCTTTCTCTTCTATTTCCTTCTATTCTCTTTTCTCTTTGAATGAACAATATCATTGAGCGATCCACACACAGCTTGGATCAATGCTTTTATGCTTTTACAAATTCTTGATCTAACAGCTGATTGAATCTCAACTGTTAGTCTACATGATGTCTTTCTAATTTAACCCATCCAATTACATTTAAAAATAGGCACTATAGGCCAAAATTACAATCATTCTTTAATTCTAAAAGAAAGCATTTAGTCTAAGTAACTCTTTACCAAAAATAAGTCAAACTCATCTTTTCAACTTAATTTCTTCCTCTTTTATCACAGCTCCATCTGTCGTGGTCTCTACTTGTCTTGCAACAGGCCCCCAACACTTACCTATGGCTCGTCTCGAGCCACATTAGTCTAAAATATATGTCAATGCGACTTTTCTATGAAAATCATGAAATATTTTCATGACCTGTTCTATTTCCTACTGTACTTCTTCCTATACTATCTTCAATTTTTCCATAAGTTCAGAACTGATATGTTACGAATTTGTAATCCCTGTTGAAACCAAATCTTGGTGTACCTTTTCATAAATAGGTTGAATAATACATGTTACCTTCTCTGCTTCTGCTTGAAGTTCTACGAAACGGTATGTTATTTTTTGTTGTTGTGTGTGCATTCTGGCTACTTGCTGGTGTAGTTACTTCATATCAACATCCTTGGTCATATTTTCTATTGTGAGCATCTTTTTCACTTCATTCTTTAGTTGGGTAAAGTCTTCCTCTGTAGTATGCAACTGCTCCGTCACCTACTCAACCTTTGTCTCGTCTATTAAGGATTCACATGACTTAGAAACCTATTCAACTGCTTAGCAGAGAGTACTTTTGCCTCTTACATATTTTGCACATCCTCAATGGTTTAATTGTTTCATTCTTCCAGTACCTCCAGTGGTGTACTAGGAGTCATTTTGGACTCCAACTCCACGACTTTCTTGCGGAGGTTCTCAGTGACTTCACCTAATCTGAACACTTTTGCTTCTGCAAACATTTATGGTGTGATTCCTTCATCCATGAAGTTGCTACAAGTCAGTGTGACAGCTGCTTCCAATCGTTGATTGTCATCCTGCCAGGTCTTAGCTTTATTCTCAGTCTTCTTGACTGTTTGTTTGAACGATGAAATGGTTTTCTTTTATGACTTCAACTATCCATATATTGCTTGATCTCTTGTTTTCATTTATTCAACTGCAACCCACTGAATAGCATGCAATTGGCACATCGACACTGCATAAAAATTAACAGTGACATGGACAATATCCTTCACCATGGCACTGAGCTCCGGCATTCCTAGGTTAATTGCTTGACCAACTACATGAGTTTTTGTTTTTTCGGTTGTCAGCGGTATCTCAATGGGTCACTCTTCAGTTGGGCCATCTTGGTCCAATGACAAAGTTAAATATGGTGCTTGGTCCACCGCTACTCGAACTTATTTCACTACAATACAAAGTACCTGTAGGAAATCAGTAACGTTGCTTACCAGTTCTATATGGCCTTCATCGATATTCTTGCAACTTTGGGTTTTAAACTCTTCCATGTGATCTAACAGCAACTTATAATCATCATTTTTAAGACCGATGATCCCATATGTTATGTCATTCTTCCTCTTCTTGCGACTCATATTAGTCTTTTCTGAACGCATTCTTTTCTCGCCCAACTATGGATTTGTTGAGGTCGTGATGGATTCATCATCGATTATCGTAGGGATATCTCCTTGGGGTTTCTACCAGTGGATCACCTCCCTGATATCCATTGTGATTTTTCAATGGGTCATCCTATCGTGGTGCTTCTTCTACATATATTTGATCCTCTCCTACATGTACTCGCCACTCTTCAGGTCAATCATGAATAATGGCTTCAATTTCTTCAGTGGTTAGCTGAAATTAAGTTGTCATCCACTGGTGTTGGGGGTCCTGTCGGGGCTACAAAAAGATATGGTGTGCCCCGACCAAAAATATTATAATATTTCAAAATTGTTTGACGGTTTCCTCCATTATTCTCAACTACTTCTTAATAAAATAACTGATTGCTTCTGCTTGGAGATAAAACTCAATATTTTTGTCTTTTTGTCTTTGTGGGTTCTCCTTGTCAAACAAGATATTTTGATATGGCTCCTCTGCATTGCATGGGGACATATGCCCCTTGGTATTCAGGTGGGTTTTCTCATGTGATAAATGAGATTAGAATTAAAATCCATGAGTAATTAAAGGGGTCACCTTTATCTTTTGCATTAGCGGCATTGACTAGTAACTCATTCAACAAATATGTTTCCCAGTTCATCTGGACCTAGGCTGCCTATTACTCTGCCATAACTATTGTCCCTTTTGTACATTGTTTTGGTCACATATTTTGCATCATATTTCTAGATAATACCTTGGTTTCTAATCGACTGAGTAGTATTGTTCATAGAGGTGATGGAAAATCCCCTTTTATCTCAAGTTAGATCATACTTTTCCTTCATTCTATTGACCAAAGTTGTATCTTGGTCCTTGCCAATGAAAAATGGTGTTGGATCGACTCCTACAAAGGGTAGTCATGTGATAGATGCTATTATCATGACATCAACTGAGATTTTCATGCCGAGCCATAGATATCCTCCATGAAAATACACTAGTAGTTGTTTTACGCATGCATTAAATTATGTTGTTCAACCCAAATGCAACATGTGCATCAGCGATAATAGACCTGATTTATCCAATCCTTTGGCCCACTCTATTAGAACAATGTGAAATGGGCCATCCTTAGTTTCCATGACTATAGTCATATATCTGTCCATGGAAAGTTCTGGGAACTTGCGTAGGTCATGGCGATGAATCCCAATTTCTTTAAGTTTGGTATAATGTTGGTCGTCACCTGAACTCCTTTTGGAATGGATAGTGATACCAACTGATACTTCACATTCTTTCCTATAATAACCTTTGGTGCTTATGATGGTTGTGGTGGAACATAGTCGGGTAACATTGATGTTGACCCTGTGGCTTCATATTTAGGTGGAGGTGTTGTTCTCTTCTTATGACTAGTTCCACTTCTAGAGCATTTCTTTCTTGATAGGTTGGGCGGGTCTAGTCATAAAAAAACTATAGGTATCACCGGTGACTGTGAAATAGGTTCTGTAATTATTTGCAACTATGAAACAACTTCTGCAGTGTCTTCCATAGTTGGTGTAGGTGAGGGAAACTCAAGACCTGATTCTTGGATAGTACATGTACTTGAGATGAAAATAACCATGCTCGGTGAAAATAGCTTCAGCTCAATAGTTGCGAACAAACATTTCAGTGCAAGAGTCATTTTGTTAGATCCAATGAAATTATGAAGCTTCAGCGTGAATATGAAACATGTTTTCTAGCCATTCATTCACACAATTTTTCAATAAATGGAAAGGTGGCAACAAATTTAATCACATGGGGAAATCTCGCTAATATTTTCAAGGAAACTTTCAACCAAACCGTCACTCTACATGTCAGTTCCATAGTAGTTATTGTGCATTAATTATAGATGTGACCAAAAATCACACTGTTGAAATATTTCTTTACTTCACATTTGTTGGCATCCAACTATCATATGTGGCAAAAATCCATCATGAAATAACAAATACTCTTTTTCAACAGGCATATAGCCTATGGCAGAAATCTTATTTGTGAAACAAATGGATAGTCTATGACACTTTTCTTCTTTTGTGATATAACATTTCTTGTGTAATAGATCGAAGGTCTATGACAACAATCTATTCTTTGCGATATCAATTCTTATTTTTAAAAAACACTCATAAGTTTATGAAAAACACATAATATTTTGAAAGACACTCATAATATTTTTAAAAACACTCATAAATTGGAAGAAATAATGCTCATAAATTGTGTGACAACAATGCTCATTTTTTTTCACTTTTCTCCTTCTCTTTTTGAACTATGAGTCGACCAAAGTACGTCTATCCTAATAAGGCTTTAGCCTACTTCCTTTCACTAACCCTTTGAACGGTGTACCATCTAACTTCTGCAATTGCACAGCTCCTTCAGTGATTTGAATGACAATATACAGTCCCACCTAATGTATTCAAATTTTTCTAGGATGCTTCATAAACTTATTTTCGTAGAGGAGAACAATATATCCAATTTGAAACTGCATATTCTTAACATGTCGGTCGTGACAAGCTTTATTTCGTGTCTTCTCAACATTTTGATGATATCCTGTGACAAATCGATCTTCTTTTAATTGTACAAGCTGCAGCAATATCTCTTCAATGACACCAACATTAGTCATTTCAGTAATCGTATCTATTCTTAAGCTGGGTACAATATACTCCATCGATGCGACAACCTCTTGTCCATAAGCCAGTCGAAATGGAGTTTGGCTTGTCAACTTTTTATAGGTGGTGTAATAGGCCCATAATACTGCAGGTATTTTATGATCCCAATCATCTCTCTAAACATTAAATATCTTCGTCAATGCGTTCTCCAAGATCTTATTGAATTCCTTGAAAACACCATTCACTTGTGGGTGATACAGTGTTGTCTTTCTATGTTGAATTTGAAATTATTAAATTAATTTGTCAATTAGTTGATTGAAAAAATGCGTTCCTTGATCACTTATCAAATTCTTTGGACACCCAAATTGGGTTACTACATGGTCGAATAAAAATATTGCGGTAGTAGCAGCTTTACAATCTTTTACCACCGCTTCTTCATCCCATCTGGTCCAGTAATATGTCCCAATGATAATGAAATGCACACCCATTATTTTTCCTAGTGGATTAATAAGTCCAACAAAATCAATAGCCCATTTATCAAATGCTTGTAAAGTTACCTATGATACTAGAATCATCTCATCTCGTCGCGAAGGATTTCCAGTTCTTTGGTAGATATCACGGCTACGACAATAAGTTCTAGCATCTGCATGCAAAGTAGGCCACCACAATCCTATTTATAATATCTTATGCACTGTCATTTTTCCTGCATAATGACCTCCTCTGACACTAGCATGTACTTCATTCCATATCATTGGTTTCTCATGTTCTAAGACACATCGGCGAAGGATTTCATCTTGTCCCATTTTGTATAAGTGTCCCGCAATCAATTGGAAGTCTCCTACTTTTACAACTAGTTTTTCCTTCTGTGCAGTATTGAATCCTTTCTGTGCATATCCCATACTCAAGAAATATATAATATCTCTATAGTGATCATCGAACATCTTGACTATAAATAATTGTGCATCTGGAAGACTATCGTCAATATTACCAGGATCTTCTCCACTTTCGAGTCTTTATAGATGGTCGGGTCCTATATTCAGTCGATATGTTTTAACAATGATCTCAAACTCAAATTCATGGAAGAGGAGAAGACATCAACAAATATTCCCCCCCAACACTGGCTTATTCACTAGATATTTCAACACCGAATTATTTGTGTACATCTTGAAATGTCCTCCAAGTAGAAAGTGTCAAAATTTTTGAAGAACATATACCATAACTAGTCATTCTCTTTTTGTCGTGGATATTTCTTCTATGTTGTCGATAATTTTCTGCTAACAAATGTGATGGGATGATCATTAGATACTTCTCCTGGTTATGTGATTACAACACCCAGCGTGACAGACAAAGCACAAAAATGTACATAGAACTCTTTCTTCTAGTCTGGAAAGACTAATATGGGTGTTGTAACCATATTATTCTTTAGAACATATGGACTCTCTTGACATTGTTCACTCCACTCAAACTTAACGACGTTTTTAACCATTTCTCCATAGGGGAAGTCACTTCTACATAACCTCTGATAAATTTTCGATGGTATCCCATATGTCCCAATGTAGTTCTCAATTGCTTTATTGTCAAGGGTGGTGGTATGTTCAAAATAATGGCGATGTTTGCAGGATCCATCAGTATTTCATTATGTCAAACCAGATGACCCAACAAGATTCCAAAAGGAGCACAAAAAATGCATTTCTTCAAACTAAGGGAAATTTTGAACTATCGGCATTGCTCCAACATCATTATAAGACTCTCAATATGATCTCTTATTAGTCCAAACACCATCCATTCATCAAAATAGACTTCAATTAATTTATGAATAAAATATTTAAATGCAGCGGAAACTGTCCTAGAAAAGATATTAGGAGCATTCTTGAGTCCAAAAGGAATTACCGTATACTGGAAACATCCCCACTATGTCACAAAGGTTATCTTGTGTCGGTATTCCTTTGCAATTCTGATCTAATGGTAACCAGAGAATCCATTAGTAAAGGCATATATTTCATGTTCCCCAACACTCTCCAATACTTCATCTGTAAAATGTCAAAAATGGATCGTGTACGTAGGCATCATTCAACTTTCTTAGGTCGACACAGATACGCACTTCACTAGTAGTTTTATTATCTTGTACTACCATAGGACGAATTCATTTTAATTCTTTAACATGTTCTATAATTCCTGCATCTAACATTTTGTATAGCTTTGTTTTAACTTTTTCTTTATACCTTGGATTGAGCTGATACTGTCGTTGTTTGATAGGATTTGCACTAGGATTCAAAGGAATTCTTATTTCTCCAAGATCTCCAATGATTCTCTTCACCTATGAAAATTTAGTGGGAAATAGATCATGAAACTCATGTGGTAGCTATGTAATATTTCCAACAGACTCATCATCCCATTAGTCCCAGATATTAGCAAACTTCAATTTCTCTAGAGAACCAATATTCACTTTCTTTATTTTCAAAGGATTTGTAAATTTGTCTCCTGACACACCTGATCCTTCCACCACACAAGTACCTTCAGACTCGGGAATATTTATGTCATGTGGCCTCATCATCAGGCTCTCCTATTACATTATAGCATTCCATCCAATGTTGGACTATCATACTGCTCTTATAAAAATTTGTCGTCGACACAGGAATATCTTCAAATATCTTAGTCTTGATTACCTATAGAGCAACATCAATTGATGGATGATCATCAGCGAATTGAAACGTATGTGTGAAATTGAAATCTAGCTCTTACCAATCTATTGTTCCTCGTCACAACTCAACCGACGTATACCAGTTCCTTGGTATCATGTCCAAAGTATGTATAAAGTGGTGGACCCATTCTTGTCACGGTGACAGCTCCCATGTCGCATGATAATTTTCAATGTGGTCGATAGGATTAGTCAATCCTGTATATTTTGGACCAGTATAGAGCATATTTTATCCAAATCAGGCTTTCGATTGTCTTCAGCATTGCGACCATTCTAAAATAGTATGCTTGTGTGCAACCCACCATCTTCTGCATGCATCCTTCAATGCAAAGTCCACGGCTAGCAAGCATTGAGGTTTTGTTACTTTCTCTTCAAATTCTATAAGAAAGGATTCTAGGTTAGGCAAGCCTTCATAGGTAGGAAGAGCACATACCTCGGTACCTACCCATCGCATTGATTTTGTAATTATTGCACATTTTCACATGGATACTTCATGGAGTTGGTTATGCCAATTCTCCAAAGCTTCTCCTCAATCCAATGAGCAGGAACTAATGCTTCTCCAGCTAAGATTTCCATTAGTTGTCGGATTTACATAACCGTCCATTGCAGAGGTAATATTATATATATGGTCTAGATATCCATCTTGTCCTTCATTATTTATTTACTAGGAATACCTCTATCCTTCTAGAGGATCAAGCGATGTGACCACCCTTAGCTATTCATCTTCAAACATTAATATCCTATTTTTTAAAATTTATAATAGTTTGGTTATTGATGGCCTAGTTAATCCCCAAAATCATGAGATATGGATTCCTATCATCAGCAATGTCTATTACTTCAAATCCTGCATACATCTTGAGTCCTTCTTTCTCAAATGGAACCTATGTCAACCAACCAATAGGAAACACCTTCGACTGATTAACTAATCTTAGCTTGATAGGAGACCATACTAGTCTTGGATTTACCATACTTTCCTAGGTTTGTCTAGTAAGAATGTTAACAACAAAACCCAAGTCTTAAATAATACAATCCATGTTGTAATCTCCTATCTGGGCAGTCATTCTCAGTTCACGACCAGTTTTCAATCTTTTCCCGATGTGGTTAACCCTCTTTTCTAGTCGCAAATCTACTTGAGGTTCTTCTATTAAATATGCCAGTTCTGATATAGCATCTTTACCTATTATTAATGCTAAAAAACTTTTAAAGAATTATTTCAGTTTACTATCCTTTTCTTGTCAGATTGTTTTGAAATATATTTTTGAATATTTGAGGCATGTCAAATATTGGTCCTTCATTTGGTATAGCATAAAAATTTGACGCTTGATTTTCATCGAAGAACTCATGTTGAGCATCCAAGAATACTTCTTTTTCCTTCTCGACATCAAAGGGAATCTTCTTTTGTTGTGTCGGTCACACTATCAATTGTCCATATGGTGGCTCTTGATCTTCTATAGTCTCAGCACCTTCTCTTCTTACGACGAAAATATTAGATTATCTCGGTTCAGCAAAAATATTTTGTATATTGGGATTAGCATTCTGAGGCGGGTTCTAGTTTCTATCCTACCACTTAGAAATCAATTGTGGGTATTTTTCAATAGTGTGATCCATTTCTTTACAGTATGAGCATGTCGTCATAGGATTATTGCAATATCTGGTGAAATGTCTAAGTTGTCCACAATGATAATAAATGACTTGACAACTTTCATGTCTCCATTCCAATAGGTCTACTAGTTGACAAAGTTCACTCACCTACTATTTCCCTAGGTTTGGGAAGGAGGAATTAAATATTGCAATAAGGGAGCTATGGGACCTAAGAGAACCTTATTTTATCATTTACACATTAATTTGGGTGATACTATTAGAAAACAAGACCATAGAGCAATAACAGATATACAGTTAAATCATTAAACAATATGCAAAACACATTAAACACATTACAGAGAGACATAGATATAGCGTGGTTCACCCAAACAATGGGCCACGTCCACACAACAATTTCCAGTCCTTATTACCGTCCAGAAAGATGAAGGGATACAACCTGTAGCAATACCACTGCACTTCCTCTTCACGCTCTCAGTCTCTTTCACATAATCATAGAGATTGTTTACAATACAATACCCTACACAACCATATTAAAATACTTTTATTTTATAGGGGAAATACCATGGGAAAATACTATGGTTAACCCAATACCATGGGTCCGCAAATTTCTTGGCCAACCATATTAAAATACTTTTCTTTTATAGGGGAAATACCATGGGAAAATAGTATGGTTAACCCAATACCATGGGTCCGCAAATTTCTTGGCAAACAAACATCCCAAAAAAAATTCTCGGGGGGAATGAGTGTACAGTACCTCAAAGCAGGGAGAGTGAGTGTACAGTACACTAGGGGCACAAACATGACTGAATAAAATATATGGATCTAGAAGATCAAGCTCCACAACCAACACATACAAATAATAAATATGGAGAAAATAAAGTGGCGTTGCTTCATAAGGACATTTGGAGGTCCATGGGGGCCTTGGGTGGCTAGATGCTTCCTTACAAATGTCACGAATTCACCCAAAATTAGAAATTATGAGTGATTGAATTTTCTTGTAAGGTGAATATTCATCGAATGAGATATCATGAACCCAAGGATTCTAATGGGTGAGTATGATTAACTTCCCATAGAAGAGGAAGAGTCTAGGAAGAAAATAGGTGCCATGTGGATCTAGATTCCCTGCGCTTTATGACAATAATGATGGAAGATTCTATGATAAGTCATACCTGATTTCATACCTGATTGAATAACTATGAAAAATTTACATGTCAATGACAAAAACATCCTCCAAGATGGCGTACTTGGGACTAGGTGGCAGCCATTCGAATTTGGTGGAAGGTGAAGGGTTGAGGAGAAGACCAAGTGGCATGGAGGTTACTAAACATCAAGGATGAGGTGGAGGAAGCCTATGAGAATGAATTCGACATTGGAGGACCTTAGGAGGGTTATAAAATTATGTCATGAGGAATGGAGATGGATTTTGATCATTTTTAAATTTTCCTTTGGCATTTGGAGAGCAATTGCTTGTCCTTTGCACAGTGAGTGCACACTTACCGTGCTAGTGAGCCAATTTAGAGAGAGTGAGATTCTCATCCAAGTAGGACATGGGAGATTCCATTCAGAAATATAATTTGGATCTTCATATATTGTTTTATTGCAGATAGGATTCTTCTTCTGTTTGTGACCCGTCTTTCCTCCCATTCTCTCAATTTCCACTTCCATATTTCCATGTTTTCCTATGAAGGCGCACTAGTGTGAATGGTGGTTGCACCCCATTGAGTTCCATTGATGTAAAATATTTGATGATGTTTGGCTCTGAAATATAATTTTCACATTCTATTTAAGTCGAAATAAGAATAAATACATATGCAAATGTCCACATTTCCAAGCTTTTTTGTGACTAGTTTCCATGTGATGATTTTCCATTTCAATAGAGATTGTGTATCTTATGTATATCGCGACTTGGGTCAATGTTATATGATTTTAGTGAGATATTTAAATTATTTCAATGGTATATATTCATAATACTCTGTTCTGAACCATTATATGAGCCATTTATGAGTCAAAGTTGAGCTTTATTGTGTCATTTCCCTTAAGCAAATATCACTGAAATTGTGCATTCGAATATGAAGCTTTAATACTCTTTTGTAGAGCTCTTAACCACATATAATGACAGTAAATTAATTATAAATAAATTCCCCATACTCTCTTCTGAAATTTTGGAGGTTTTCTTAGGATTTGGAGTGTCATTTCTACCCACACCCTAGGGGGTATTGCACCATAAATTGCTAGTAATTTTGCCATTTTTTCCATCATGTCCAAATAGATTTGTAGATCTCTATAAAATGTAATAAAAAAATATTAGAGTATATTTAATAGTATTAATACTCCCCACATAATTCCCTATGAAATTCGAGACCCACTTGAGCCATTCGAATCCCCCACGGTCCAAGCTAGTCAAGACAATTTTTCCAAACTTTTTCCTTGTTGGGAATTTTCAAATTGGGACATTACAAGTGGTATAAGAGAATGATATTTGCAACTGATATATATCCATATCCATGTTTCCCTAGTATGAACTTCCCCCATTAGAAACTGAGACTAGAGATCTTAACAATGAAAGAGAACGAAGTGAAGAAAGTAATCTTAGTTACGAAGAGACAAGGAAAGAACTAAGATTTGGAGATATGGAGGGAAAAGAAGATAATGGATGCCTTAAAACATTCATTATATCATATCTTGGCACTATGTAAAAACATCTCATTCAAGGGTTCGAATTGATGGCTAGCCAACTTGGGAGAAAGTCAACACCTGACAGTAGTAGTAGTAGTACACCCCATGATGAGGGGAACACCTATGGAGAAACCACTTCTTTGAAGACTAGACCTCATAACAGACCTCATGAGTTAAAAAATCAGAATGGACCTGCAATACACAATTTTTTAGAGTCCAAAGAAGGCCCTTACACCACCTATGATGTTAGAGAAGCAGCAAATGATTGGCAGCAATTAAGTGAGGAATGTAGGAAAGTCCTATCTTTTGATCAATTCATTAGAGCTTATCTTCAGTTAAGGAAAGGAGGAAATGGGAATATGGCATCTCATATTAACCATGAATTAAAATACACCATGAGAAAATTAACCATTCCTTCATTTGATGGTTCTTCACAAATGTCTGATAGTGCTTGGTTGCAAAAATCAAGTGTATATTTCCAATTAAATCCTATGGTTAAAGAAGATGCATTGAAAATGGCCATTCTGCACCTTGAAGGGGAATCTAGTCATTAGTGGTTCCCAGGTATTATAACCTTGGGACATTATCAAATTTTATCTTATGAGGGTTTCTCCAATGCATTGATGGAGATATTTGAGAGGAAGGACCCTAAACTTCCTTTCAAAGAACTAGTGCAATTGAAGTAAGTAGGAACTCCTGAAGCATATATGTTAGAATTTGAAAAGATTTCAGTAATGGTTTCTGATGTATCTATGGCTAGGATGGTTTTATTGTTTACTGAAGGATTGACAGAACCTTTCAGAGGGATAGTTAAATCCCATAAGCCAGCCACATTGAAGGATACCATGAATTTGACAAGGGATTTGTAGAATGTGTTTCCAAGAACCAAATATGCTCCTGGGACAAATTTCCCTTACAAGTTCAAGGAAGGTAAGAAACCATGGGAAAAGGACTACTATACCAAATAAAATAAATGAGTACCAAGCAAAGAAGAGCTTAGAAGAAAGAAGCTATGTTTTACATGCCAACAACCTTGGGTCCCACGACATAGGTGCGCCAAGGAGAAGGCACATTACATTGAAGTTTTTTTATAAATATGATGAAGAGGAGGAGGAGGAGGAAGAGGCACAACTTGCAACCCAAGAAGAAGGGTATCAAACAATAGAAGAAGAACTACCCACTCCTGATACAAGAACAATTATAGCACTTTTGGGTGTACCTAGATTCCACACCTTAAGGCTCAAGAGAAACATACAAGGCCAAAAGGTCACGGTTCTAGTGGATGGTGGAGCCACTCACAAATTCATAAATTCAGCCTTAGTGGAGAGGAGAAAGTTACAAGCTAAAACTTTTGATGTTTTCACAGTCATCATTCTAGGTAAAAATACTATGGAGTGCACTAAATGGATTCCAAAGCTTCAAGTCACTTTAGGAAATCATACCATCACTGATAATTTTTATTTAGTGAACGTGGCTGATACAAATGTGGTTTTGGGAGTACAATGGTTGTATTCTTTAGGGGAGCATACAGTGAATTATCAAGTCCCTGAAATAAGGTTCAAAAATTCAGAAGGGAAACCCATCTTGTTGAGGGGAATGCACACTTACCCAAATCAAGTAGTGTCTTCCCACAACACTAGGACTATATTGAGGAATGAAGATATATAGTGGGTTGTTGAATGTTTAATTACATCTCATAAACCCCACTTGAACACTTCCAAGCATCCTAAGGAGATAGAGAAACTATTGAGTAAGTATGAGAAGGTTTTTGGAGACCTTCCCTCGGGAATACCACCAGATAGAGGTGTTGAGCATACCATTGAGTTAGAGATAGGAACACAACCTATCAAAAGGAAGCCTTATAAGAATCCCAAAACGATTCGAGATGATATTGAAGAGGCCATTAGAGAACTCTTGGATTTGGGTATATTAAGGCCTAGTTCTATCCCATTTGCTTCTTCAGTTGTTATGGTAAAAAAAGAAAGATGGAACCTTGAGAATGTGCATTGATTTCAGAGCATTAAAAAAGAATACAATAAAGAATAGATACCCCATACCAAGGATTTATGAGCTCATGGATGAGCTCCATGGGGCCAAGTTCTTCTCAAATATTGACCTTGGATTAGGTTATCATCAAATTCGAATAAGAGAAGAAGACATACCAAATACTTCTTTCATATTCCAT
Source organism: Pseudotsuga menziesii (assembly GCA_001517045.1). Taxonomy (NCBI): domain Eukaryota; kingdom Viridiplantae; phylum Streptophyta; class Pinopsida; order Pinales; family Pinaceae; genus Pseudotsuga; species Pseudotsuga menziesii. The sequence continues at coordinate 433 of LPNX010683884.1, read as the reverse complement.
TATGGTCACTTTGAGTTTGTTTTCATGCCCTTTGGCTTGAGAAATGCACCAACCACATTCCAATAATGCATGAAAAAAATATTCCAAAATCAAATTCAGCTCTTGTATTTTGGACACATCATTGGTCAAGATGGTGTGAAGGTGGATATGGAGAAAATTAGAGACATTTTAGAGTGGCCTCATCCCAAAAGTATCACTGAATTAAGAGGGTTCATTGGAATTCGCACATACTATAGAAATTTTGTGAAGGGGTTATCCCAACTCACTTCACCTCTCACAGATTTGACAAAGAAAGATGTTTTCCAATGGCACGAAGGAGCTGAAAAAAATTTCCAAAGAATGAAGGAGGTAATAAGCAATTGTCTTATTCTAGCACTACCTGATTTATCTAAACCATTTGTCTTGGAATGTGATGCATTAGGAGAATGAATTG
>LPNX010683881.1:265710-290406 GCA_001517045.1 Pseudotsuga menziesii | reverse complement strand
AAATCTTGAATCTTGGTGAGTTAGCTCAAGTGGTCGAGTGCTGTAAGTTGTGAGCAGAAGGTCTCGGGATCAAATTCTCAGGCGGCTATACATTGCTATATAAGGGCCTCACTTGATGTTCCCATCGGGTTAGCTCCGTAATCAGAGCGAATGAGATGAGGCCCCTTTGGGTGGGCCCTTATGACTTATTCCCGTGGATGTAGCAGCTCCGCTGAGGGGTTTGTGAACCACTAATATATATATATATATATATATATATATAACTTGACGAGAACAATAGTTGTTTTATTTAACAAAGTTATGGATTGTCATTAATGAGCAGTTGGTTGCGCCGAGAGGCGCTCTACAACCTAGTATGAGGAAGATCTTGTAACGTTTGTCGATTTTAATTATCCTCCAAAATAAATGTCGGCCACAAAACAAACCTAATATGGGGGAGATGTTGTAATGTTCCTACTTAACAAAACAATAAAAAATAAAAAATTTAATTATCCCCCAAAAAATTTCGGTTAGAAAAACAACACAATATGGGGGAGATGTTGTAATGCTCTTACCTAACAAAACAATTAAAAAAAAATTGGATTATCCGCAAAATAAATGTTGGTATTGCACATGATTTTAAAACCATGTGCAAGGCCTCCTAAACAACCCATGGTTTTATTGTACATGGTTTAGGAGGGCCTTGCAAATGGTTTTAAAACCATGTACAAGGCCTCCTAAACAGCCCATGGTTTTATTATACATGGTTTAGGAGGGCCTTGCAAATAGTTTTAAGACCATGTGCAAGGTCTCCTAAACAACCCATGGTTTTAGGAGGGCTTTGCACATAAATAATATTAAATATTAATAATAAAAATATTATATGTCGACCTTAAATAAAAAGGTGTGTCTTTTGGTTTGAATCAAATCAATGGCTATATATAGGACACACCAAAGCTGATAGCTCCTTGAGTGCAATACTTAAGAAGAGGTTTGCACCTCGAGAGATTTGATCCCTCTCGGCGCTTGATACAGCCTAGGATTTGGATTTATGCTGGCTGTATTGCATCTATAAATTAGATGTAATGGCTGTGCATCGGTGCAAAGAAGTAGTGTGTGATTTATGGTTTAGAAAGTCATGGTTGTAAACACCTGGTATGAGTGTTTGATTAATAGATAAGTGAAAGCGCACTAGTTTGTTGGTTTTCCTTGAGAATAAAGGTTTCCAAAGTAATTTTTGTGTAATGTTTTGATGTGTTGTATGGTATTGTCTTATGTTTAATGTGTTGAACTATATGAATAAATTTGCAAAGATGTTGTAATTTGTATTATAACCAACATATTCAAGATCAATTGTCTTAAGTTATAGTAACCAAGAGAGACATGGACCATTGATCATAAAGCACAATCAAGGATGGAGATCAACCAATCCACCAAGTTTGATTATAAGCTCATCAAGAGTTAAGGGAGAAGTGATGGATAAGAATGACCTAGTAATATAGGTCACATTACCTAAGAGATATGTCACCACAAAATAACTCCCAAAACTATCTCCAAGCATGCACGTGCAATATTGCAACAATTTAGTGAGACCAACTTACATGTATAAGTGCCACACAAACGATGTCATAGGACACTAGATAATACACTACATCAATCCATTATAAAATATTAAAATACATTTCAATAATATTATTTTGTATTGTCTTTGCCCTATTTGCCATTGCTCAAAGATAGTCAAGCACATCTTTTAGGGCATTGGTTTGCGTAGAGTAGCTGAAGGTATTTATAGTATTGGTATTCAATGTTGCTTTAAAGTAGGGTTCATTGGGTTGTTGCCTTGTAAAATGATTGTTAGTCCCTAGTTCGTTCTACCTTCATAAGACCTCACAATACTTAAGGGCTTCAATATTATTCTTTATATAGGAAAGAATTCTATTTTTGAGCATGAGGTTAGGTCATTCTTTGTTTTTTGTGCATAAAGCATGATAAGGTATACTATTTTTTTTTTACCAAAACAAGGGGGAAGATTAATTAGGATTCGGTAAATAAGCTACCGGGTGCTTCATTACAGAAGGAGTGATTCCAGGGCAGACAAAATTCAAGGAGCTGGCTGATATCCAGTAAAACCAGGAGTAGAAGGCATATATGATAAAACCAGCATTACAACAGAGATCCCAATAATCCCAGTAGATCTAGAGGAGTAGAAATGAGAGACAGAGTAGAGAGAACGTGGAGTTGTTTGATCGCCCTTCTTGGTTTGATAGCCACGTTCTTTGTGAAAACGGTCTCCAGTGCTTTGAATTTGAGTTATGAGACGTGGCCGATGCAGCCTCATTCCTGTTGAGTGAGTAGGATAGCTGGGACCTCGTGATTTCCCAGTAGATTGTCGCGTGGCAACTTGGATTCTTGTGAACTATGTTTTCAGTGTGGAGAATAGCGAGAGACTGACTAGTCCTTGCCTGCGCCCAGCCGATATTCATCAGAGAAATTAGAGAAGAATTAGGGGAGGTTACAGTGGGTTTCTCTGCCATCCACACTAATGATGCTTCTGCCCAGGTGAACCGCTTTGTTTGCATCAGCATCAGCTAGACCGTTGAGTCCCCTCAGAACATGATAATAACTGATCTTTTTGAATTTGGAAGCTATCAAGGAGATTTTGTGGAGGATCCTTGAGATTTGGAGATGAGAAGGATAATTCTTGAGGATCATCACTTGGATGATGATTATTGAATCTCCAAAAACAGAGATTTCATCAATGTTATTTCCCCTGGCCTGCTTTAGTCCTTGCCAGAGTGCCAGGGCTTCGGCTTTGTTGTTTGATTCCATACCTAGGCCCCAAGCATAAGATGTCAGGATTAAGTTATCAGCCGAGAGGAGGACCCCCCCCCCCCCCTCCTGCTTGCCCCGGATTTCTTTTAGCGGCCCCATCAGAGAAGAGACAACTTTCGTTTAGGGAGGAACGCCACTTGAGGAAAGCTTACTCGTCCAGACAGATTTCCCATTTCTCTGTTTGATCATTGGTATTGGAGTTTGTTGTTGCTTTTGCAGGGAATTGAGACATCCAGCTATGTTCATTGTGATTCAGATCTCTTGAGTTTTTGAGAGTTCTTTTGGAATCAATCACTTTAGCCAGAAGAGCTTTGCAGATGGAGGCCACCTTGGGGCTGGATCTTTTTTCATCTCTAAAGATTCGCCTGTTTCGTTCAAGCCAGATTTTCCAGCAAATGACTTTGGGGGTCCAGATCCAGGCGGATTTGAGGAGAGCTTTTTTATTAAGGTCGAAGGGGGCGAGTCTGGTCCAACCAGAGAACAGATCGTTGACATTTCCCGGGAGAGTGACTATTTCGGGACTGAGATTGAGGACGATCTCCCAGACTTCCTTTGCAAAATGGCAAGTTAAAAGCAGGTGGTTTATGGTTTCCTCCTCGGCGAGACAGAGAGGGCATCTGGAGGGGCCTTCCATCCCTCTCCTTTTAATATTGTCACTTGTGAGGATGCTATTGTGAGCTACAGTCCAACAAAAGAGGTCAATCTTGGGGACAAAGGGATGAGACCAAATGAAATTCCATTTCACCGGATCAGGGGCTGCATAATGAGTGGCTTGAAAGGTTTTGTATCCTTCTGCAGCAGTGTAGGATCCTGAGAGCTGACCCCAGCCTCTTTTGTCTTTAGATCGATCTGTCATCGGTGCTTTCCCTTGTAGAAGATGCATCAGGAGATCCGCTTCCTCTTTAAGCCCCATGGGGATATTGCCTAAATTCCAGTCCTTCCACACACAGTCCCCTTCATCCTCCCAACTGGATATATCCCAAAGAGTCTCCATGCTGTTTTCCTTCATCCAAATTTTTAAATTTCTTATTCCTGGGAAGAGCCCCAAAGGTTGCTCTCCCATGATGGAGTCCTCCCACAACTTGATTTGTTTACCATTCCCTGGGATCCAAAAGAGCAGTGGGTTGAAGTGTTCTGAGACTTTGAGGCAGAGTTTGTAGATTGGAGACCCTTTTTTACGGATAGTCGGCTTATCTAAGCATCTTAGTCTTGGACCTGGGTAGTATTTTTTCCTCAGTACTTTCTTACTCCAGCTATCCCGTCCAGAGACAAGATTCCAATGAATTTTTGCTCCCATTGCTAAGTTTTGTTTGGCAAGAGTTCTGATTTGCAGGCCCCCTTCCTTGAAGGGCTTTTGGATTTTGTCCCAGTTGACCAGATGGGGTCTGTGTAAGTTTCCTTTTCCTCCTTCCCACATAAATTTTCTTATCAGCTTTTCTAGGTTTCCGATAATAGAGAGAGGAGCTAGCAGAATGGAGTTTTGATATATTGGAATACTTATCAGCACTGATTTTATAAGCACAGCTTTCCCAGCGAGGATTAACCAATTGGAGCCCCAATTTTGAATTCGGTTTTTGAACTTGTCAATAGTAGGGGACCAATGGGATGCTTTTGGGCCACCTTTAGAGATAGGCACCCCCAGGTAGGTGAAGGAGTCCCAATCGTGAACTGCTTCCATTCCTAGAATTCTTACTATCTCTCCAAGATCTCGAACTGAGCAATTCCAGCCATAGATTTTGCTCTTCTGGAAGTTAATCTTGCTACCTGAAATTTGCTTGTAGATTTCCAATTCTTGCTTGAAATGTCTTGCTATGTGGAGACTGGCTCCTCCCAGTAACAATGTGTCATCCGCAAATTGAGCATGATTTATTTCTTTTACGTTTTCAGCCATTCGGATACCTGGTAGCAAGCTTCTTTGCTGACTGTGGTTTAGTTGGAAACTTAGCACAGAGGCCTGGATTGCATAGAGAAGAGGAGATAGGGGGCAGCCTTGTCTTAAACCTCTGGAAGCTTGGAAGAAGCCAGTGGGTCGGCCATTAACCAGCGGGGCAATCCAGGGCGAGCTTATGAAACCTTGGACCCAGTGCACAAAGGAGGGGGAGAAGCATAGTTTCTTCATTACAAGGAAAAGGAAATAATGTCTGACCCTATCAAAGGCATTGGCAAGGTCAAGTTTTATGACCATTCCTTCCTCTTTGTTTTGGGTGCTTGAGTGAATGGCTTCTTGAACCAGCAGAATATTATCCTGAATCTTTCGGCCTTTGATGAATCCCCCTTGGTTTTCTGGGATAACTTTGGGGAGGACTTTTTTGAGCTTGTTTGCAATAATTTTGGTCACAATTTTGTAGCTCAGGTCACATAGTGAGATTGGTCTGAATCTAGTGAAGTGGGCTGCTCTTTTTTCTTTGGGGATCAGAGTTAGGAAGGCGGAGTTAGTACTCCCTCCCAGCTTATTTGAAGATTGGGTAAGTCTAACCATTCTGAGGAGATCCAGCTTGATCGTGTCCCAGCAAGTGGTGAAGAATCTGGCAGTGAACCTGTCTGGACCTGGGGCGCTGTCTGGTTTCATACAAAAAGGGCAATCTTGAGTTCCTTCAGAGAGATCGGGGCTATTAGCTTTAGATTATCAGCATCAAGGACTAGATGGGGGATCAACTCAAAGGGATGGCTTGAGGGATTTAGGGGCTGAGAAGAGGTCTTTAAAGGTGGTGAAAGCCGCTTTTTTGATATCTTCAAAATCTTTTACCAGTGTCCCTTGGTAGAAGATTTCAGACACAACTTTGTAGTTTTCATGGCCTCTGCTTGCTTGTGAAAGTATGTGGTATTTTTGTCACCACTTTCGAGCCACATGCTTCTAGATTTTTGTCGCCAGTATTCCTCTTCTACTCTGCAAGCTTGAAAGAGGGATTTTTGGAGCTCAGTTTCTTTTGTTTGAATGCTGTTCGTGATTGGAATGGTTTCCATTAGCTGTTGGTGATTTCCAAGAGAATTTTGGGCCTCAATTCTGCCTTGTGTGGGGGATTTCAGATGCTTGGCCCATTCTTTGAGGTCTTTTTTGAGCCTTTTTAGTTTCTGCTCCCAGGAGAAGGATGGGGAGCCAGGGACCGGGGTGGTCCAAGAATCGATGACTATTTGCTAAAAATCTTCTTGAAGGATCCATAGAGGGCTGAATCTAAAGGGAATTGGGCCTAGGTTAGGTTCAACAGAGAGTTCCAAGAGGATGGGTTTATGATCAGAGGTACAGTTGGGGAGGATTTTGGACGAGGCCATCAGCCCTGTGGAAAGGTAGTCAGAGTGAATAAGGAATCTGTCAAGGCGGGCTGCAATGTGGCCCGGGCCCAGCCTTTTATTTGTCCAGGTAAATTTCCTTGCTGAGGGCTTTATGTCAAGAAGGTCCCAGCCAAGAATAATGTCCTCCACCCATTCTCTGGCTTGATCTCTGATTGGGCAGCCTCCTTTCTTTTCATCTGCAGCCAACGTAATATTTAGATCCCCAGCTATGATTATATTTCTTGTGTTGTGTAGATTAAGGAAGGATTCTAGAGTTTCCCAGCAATTTTGCTTTTCATAGAGAAGATTAGGAACATAAAGGTTGAAGAGATTTACTTGAAGGCCCGAGTCAATATGGCAGAGACTGGTGTAGAGCCAATGCGTGCAGCATTCTTCATTGATCAGTTCAAAATTAGATGTGTCCCAGAAGGTTGCTAATCCTCCTGATGCTCCCCTTGAGCTTATCGCTTTCCCTTTTCCTTTTTTCCAGAACCAAAAGGATGTCAGGCTTATTTATTCTGATGATGTATTTCAGCGCTTCTTCTTTTGATTTGGAGCCTAAACCTCTACAGTTCTAGGAGACGTAACGCATTCTAAAACTTCTTGGGGGGGGGAGGCCCCTTTGGAGGCCTGTCCTTGCTTTGATCTGGTGCTCATCATAGTAGACAAAAGTTTTTTGAGTTCCCTTGGTTATATCTCACAGAGCTTTCTCTTCCCTATGTTTTTTCTTTGACTTGCAGCCTCTGGTGGGTTGTATTGGAGTTGCATGCGAGCTGCTACATTCGGAGGCACCTTCATCAGAGAACCCACCCGGGTCAGAGTCCAGGTTAGACGGGTCTTCATCCAGATCTTTAGCTTTTGCTTTATCTGTATCATTAGGTGGAATTCCTTTTGGGTCTGTAGAGAGAGGAGGTTCTGTTTCCAGATTTGGTCGAGGAGCTTTCTCACTGTCTCAGTTGGGGATTTCGCCAGGTTCCAAAGGATCTCCCGCCTCAGGGGCTTGGTTATTGTCCGATTCTATTGCTTCTGTTGCTGGGTCTTGAGAGGGCTTTGCCATTTGCGGATCGACTTCCTTGTTCAGATCTTCTGTTGTATTCTTTGCAGCTGAGGAGTTTGCTTTGTGGGCTGCGTTTGGATCTTGCTTCTTCCTGGTGTTCGTTGCTCGTTTTTCTTGAGCTTTTGGAGCCGTTTTACTTCTCTTGACTGTTTTCCATCCTTCAGATTCCTCTGGTTACTGAGCTTTGGGACAATTTCTCTGGAAGTGTCCATGTTCGTGACAGAGCCTGCATTTGAAAGGCAGCTACTCGTAGTCCAGTTTTTGGAAGTGGTGCCAAGTTCCAACGAAGAGTTTGATTGCTTCTGGTAATCCGGCCTCTAAGTCAATCTCAACGCAAACCCTGGCACATGTGTATTGCCCCTTTGGATCTGCTTTGTCAATGTAACGGCCAAGTTTATTGCCAATCCTTTCAAGCGATTGGGCATTCCAGCAGTGAACAGGTAGATTCGGGAGGCGCACCCATACAGGAACCTCTTTTGGAGCATCAACGGTTGGATCAAAGTCCGGGGACCAGCGATTGAGATATAGTCCCTGAGAGCCCATAAAATACGGTCCGCTTCTGAAGATGAGGTCACAGTCTTCTTTGGAGATGAATTCGAAAATATAGAAGCCCCTTCCCACTGGGTAGCAGGTCACACTATGTTTTAGAAGGGGCCACCAATTTCTTTGGATCCAATCATCTGTGGATTTGGTCGACGACCATAGACCCATGAACTGGCCTACCAATCCTCGTTTCGCCAATGCCAAAGCAATTTTGATGGGCTGCTCTGCTGGTAAAACTATTTCAGGAATTTCGTCAAGCTTCTTGATAAATTTTGGAATGGAAGGGGCCCCCGGATTCTTCCTGGATGACCCAATGAGCCTTCGAAAGGCCTCATCAGCTGAGATCGACGAGGAGGGGGGGGCGTCCCCTCCCCCTGGGGCAGCCATGGCGGCTGCAAAGCTGCGTAGAAACCCTAAGGACGCCAAGAGCAGGTCGTCTTCGGGCTGCGATCTGATCCATCCTTCCGCCTAAAATTATTAAGTATAGTTATTACCCAACTCTTGATAAGGTATACTATTAATCCGGAAACTAAAAGCACATTGTTTTTGGTACCATTAAGCATGAAAATACACAGAGTCAACTCTTAATTGAGAATACATTGTTAATCAAATAAATCCATCTTAAACCCGAATCTATAAGCACCAAGAAACATGAAGGATCCAATTTCTTGATATGTATTTTTTTTTAATCTTAAATTTTTACACATCAAAACAAAATTTACACTTTAAAATATATGATTCTTCTTAATACTCGATATAAATTTAAAATTAATTCAATTCAATTTAATTTTATTCATCTAAACCCTTAAAATGTTCAATATACATAACCTTCCTTAATTTTAGAACTCCTAATTTGTTTTAATTTTATCTATATTATAACGACATTAATATTATGATGCTGATGGTATATACACTTCTTTATTTAACTTCCATATTGTGCTTATACAAGACATATTTAAATACAATAAAAACAACATATTGCCATCTTATTGAAATTTACATTACACCACATTTTTTAGTTAACTTCTTTAATCAACAAGTGTATGATTAAGATGGATCTTTTTATGTCCAATGCACCCCCATTTACTTTGATCATAGTATTATTCGATCTTTTTGCTCTGGAGAATTTGTGCGTTGGAGAGGGCGGCAGCAGAAAATACTTGCAAATGGCCATTCCCTTGGATTATTCTTCTTCAGGTACAGTTTCAGTTTCATCAAATAGTTTGAATTGTTCAGTGTATTTTAAAGCTCTTTTAGTTGATTTTGTTGCGGGCCTGTTGAATGATTCGCTTTGTGTAATTTAAGCCGGTATATGCATTTATCTGCTTATGATGTTAGAAGGAGAAGAAACACCCCATGAAAATCATGGCAATGGCACGACAGAATACTCACAGATCTCAGACTACGAACCAATTTCTGCTGATGATCGATTTCAAGCCGGTCCTGCTAGCAGTAATGGGAATGGACAAGCTGCACATGTATTTCGCCCAATTGATTCACAGCAGGGCGAGGGATCGAATCCACAGAACGGCTCTTCTTCAACTACAGTAAACTATAATGGTTTGGAAATTCATGTATTTGGGAATGTGGGTGGGTTTGCAGACCTTCAAATAGGAAATAGATCTGTCAATGAAAACGATTCGGACGGTCCCGAGAAGGAGGAGGAAGCGGAGGAAGAGGAACGTAGGAGAGAAGAAGCAGAGATTGCAATAAGAGAAGCAAACATCGCAGACGTGGAGAGAAGGAGAGCCCCTTTAAACCCAGAAAGGCGCGCTGCTATCATCAATGCCATGAGGGGTATTACTTTAGAGGGTTTTAGGCCTGATTGGGCTGACACAATACCTGAAAATCAATGGGTTGATCACCTCAGGAGGCCCCAAGAGTCTCCGAATCAAAGATAGTTCACAGTTCCAAAAGGAACTAGGAAATTTCAAGTCTGAGCTTTCAGAAACAAATTCTTCAAAACTTCTCTCTTTTTTTTCTGTGTGGGGGTTCATTAAATTTGCTTTTCAATCTTTTATTATGGGAGAGGGGTTCCAGTAAACCAAGTAGATCTCAAGAACTCTGCAAATTTACTTGCCATAAAATCTGGAAGAAATTCAAATTATTTCTGTTGTGGTTTTGGTTTCCTGTTTCGTGGTTGGATGCTGTCAATAGGCAGTTCTTGTTTTTATGTTTCCTTGGAAATAATTTTTCATTATATCTCTTTTCTGGGATTGTAGAAATAAAATTAGTACACTTCGAATTTTGAAGAGCTGGAGTAGCTCCTGTTCTGCAAACTCATTTGTGAGACCCCAAAAAGATACAGCAGGCCTCACACGGGTGGCCAATAATGTATGCGACACTGAAACTTAGGAAATAGATCCAAAATATACTGTAACTGAAAACAGAGGATCTAGAACATATTCTTATACATTAACCGGAGACAAAATTATAAAATTGAGACCTCTACTAGGTACCAGTAGGCTTTCATTGGCTGTAAACCAAGACAAGGTCGACTAGCTTCAGCCTGCGTCATCAGGTTGCCAGGGGCCAACTAGCTGTATCCCCAGCCATCATTCTTCAGTAAGAATGGGACCGGGATTATGATATTCATTAAACTTTCGATCACATCTTCTTTCTGCCAGGGCGAATGAACTTTCGTTTTTGGAAACACCCTCTTGGACGAGGGCTGTATTATTCTCATTTGTTGTTAGTCTCTGTGCCACGGGACATTATGTTCAGATTTTCCTGCTATATCCTGAGAACCATCTTGTGCTTATTTTCGGTCCCCATTATTCATTTTCGCAACGCCACAGGACATGATTAACTTCCTGCTTCGGTTGCGCTGCGAAGATGAAAACTCCTCAGCAGAGTGTGAAAGCTTATTTTCCATTATTAATCGAAGTACTTGGTTTTGATTATCCATTCTAACAACTGGAATTTGAGAGAAAGCTAAAATCTATGTTGCGCTGGCCTCAGGAGGGGATGAGTTTCTGGAACGTCTATAGTGCACCCCCAATTTTTCAGGGGACGGCAATTATATATATATATATATATATATATAAAAACTTTGAGATAAAAATTAGAACTAATTATGATATTCAAGATATTCAAGTTACAAAATGAAATATAAAATAATTTACTGCTAACAATCATATATTCTGTAGCAGATATATTGGTTATGATGTGTTTCTTCCCTTAGGTGACCACAGTTCATGTTTTCAGCCTTTCCTTTTGGTGACCATAGTTCATGTTTGCAGCCTGCAGGAAAGTTTGAAAGGAAATTGACATGTAATTGCCACATGAAAAGGAAAGTTTGAAAGGAAATTGACATATAATTGCCACATGAAAAGGAAATGAAATGCCAAAGTCCGAGAAATGGCCACAATGGATATGTAGACAAACCCTCCAAAGGGTGGATAGGCCATAAGAAAACCCTTTGTAGGTGTATTAAAGCATGGCCGCCCCATGACCCAGGGGTGCTTGACCCACCTTGCCCCTAACGTCAACTCTATGCAGCTTGGGGTTAACAAAACATCCATGAACCATAGCTTGACGTGCACATCTTACCCCACGTGCAGCCTCCGATATATGCTTGACATTCTTTCGTTGAGCGATGGCTAAAAACATGTCAATTACACTCTTCAATCTATAACCGTGGTTGAACTTGAAACAACATCATCAACAACAATCTCTTTATTTCTTTGTAACTGCAATTGTCATTACAGGTTGGGAATTCTGGGAAGGAGAAGATAAAATAACCAATCTGTTATTCCAAATGTTCAAACGATTGCATTGGTCTATTAATGGCACTGAATATATTATATTTGTCCAAAGCCTTTGCCTAGGAGGAGAAGTAATAAAATCACAACAATATATATCAGATTTCTCAAAACTGTCATAAACTTGTTGAAACCTCAAGACAACGAAAAAGGAAGTCTCTGAATTCTGTAACTCAATTTGTTTATTTTTTTTAAATTGTGCAGGTCAAGGGACGTCTTGGAGTCCCCGATTGGTTGAGGGACTTCGGGGACGTTCCTGAAAAGTCCCTGGTTTTGATGGGTATGGTTAGAGTACGACGAAGAAGTCCCCAAGTCCTTGATCGAGTTCTTGATGAATTGGGGACGTTTCTAAGGAGTTCCAAAGTCCATGGAACGTGGGAACGTAGGAAATATATGAAATTTTGGGGAGGACGCGTCCCCGTGCAACACTATGTTACTAGAAATGGGAAACAGAACGAGAAACAGAGATTGAATGTTTCGCCTAAACGAGGAGAGAGAAAAAAAAATATTGAACAAGAGGACTAGTCTTAACAATTGGAGATAGGCTGGTTCATGGTAGAAGAAGACAAGTATAACAATTTGAATATGGAGCATTAAACTCCTAAAGGTTTATTACTCATAATAAATTACACTGCACCCTTCATGTTAACTCACTTAATTGCTCTACCAATCATAGGATGTGCCCTTTACATGACCAAGGAAGCATGAAAAAACAAAAAAAAATTGTACTTAACTTGATGGAAACCATAATAACATGTTTAAACATCTTCAATACAAATGATTAAGTCAGGCCAACAATGAAGAACTTAAAATGTAAAATAAATGAATACAATGGATAAGAGTTCAACCTATACTTGGAACCACTGCCTTATAATCAACAAACAAAATACCAATGTTGCACGACTCGAACTCGACAAAGAGTCGGCTGGCATATGACTCGTCGACTCGAGAAAAACTCGAGAAAGACTCAGGACAGACTCGACGAGACTCGGCAACTAGGAAAAAAAAATAGGGCACAATTTGGGCACAAAATAGAGGTTAAATGCATTTCCAATCCATACAAGTTATAAACTACAATCTATGCAATAATTCATAACATTATCTCATAAACACAATAAGCCAATATGTTCATAAACCATAAGCTATAAACCATAACCACAAACCATATACCATAAACGATATACCATAGTGATTTAAAAATAAGAAATGGCAGCAAGTTCAAAATTCAGTCTCATAATAGAAATAGAAAACCAAAATAGACAATGTCTCCATGTACTCGGGTCTTATGCCTAACTACGGGTACGTCTAAAATATGCCCTCGAGGAGCTAGTGCCAACATCGGCAGATTGAAGCAACTATGAAGCAGGTGTATTTGGAGTTTCCATTTGAGAATATGGCAGACTAGAGGGATCCTGAGTCCCTTCATCAAGCCAACTCAAATCATCAGGGAACTCCTCCTCCACAACCCACTCAGACTCTAAATCAATATCATCCAATAAAATTGGATCTAGGTCCTTCGGCTGCATTTGCTTTGTGAGCATTCGAAGGTTGTAGTAGATGAAAACCAACTTCTCCAACCTCTCATACTCCAATTTGTTCCGCTTTTTGCTGTGGATGTGTTCAAATACCGACCAATTGCGCTCACAACCTGAAGCACTGCAGGGTTGACTTAGAACTTTGATAGCAAATTCTTGTAATTGTGGTGCCTCAGAGCCACAATCTATCCAACAATTGGCTGCAAAAATTTAAAACATAAAAAATTACAAGTTTTGCAATGCCAAAATTGTAAAAGATAACTAGCAAATTTAAAAGTTAAGTTCTACTTCTAACTTCTAAGTTATAACAATTTAGTTTTTACGATTTGAATCTTACATGTCATTTTCTTGTCTTTGAGTCGTTGGGTTGAGTTGAATCCAAACATGCCAGATGCTTCTTTGTACATATCACGTTGCAAGTTGATTTTGTTTTGAATTTCTGGATTCGGGACATCTTCTCAATGCATATCATGACACCTCTCATCACCTCATGATCACTTTGAATGCTAGAGTCTAGATTATAGAATAAGCTTGGGTTGAGATATGCTTCTGCTGCATGCAATGGTGAATGTAGCTCCTTGTCCCCCCTGGAATCAATAATCTGCCATATAGGGAGATATTTTGATGAATCCCCCTTATAGAAAGTCTTGATGGCCTCTTTGGCCCTGTACATGCCGTCATAGATGTATCCCATTGCAGGTTTCTCTCCATCCATGATCCTCACGACTTTTACAAGCAGCTCAGTGAAGCCGACAATTTCAATGACTTTCTCCCACAAACCATCTCCTAAGAGAGACAACTTCACAGCAACTGCATCTGGTTTTGTGCTATCTTTCCAATATATCCATTCCTAGCTACAAAACATCCATCTCAAAGCTTGGTACTCATTCAAAAGGATTTGGAGGGAAAAGAAGGTTGTGGCAAACTGTGTGATAGCAGGGCGACTGAGTTCACCCTGTGTGTATTCCCTCATAAAGTTCAAAACCCAAGCATGGTTATAGATATACTTGGTTATTTGTTTGTACTCTTGCACAACAACTTGCACCAATTCCATCTTCCCGATGCCCTCCAGCATCAAGTCTATGCAATGGGCAGCACATGGAGTCCAAAAGATGGTGGGGTATTTTGTAGAAAGCAACCTTCCGGTTGCCACATAATTTGTAGCGTTGTTTGTGACTACCTGAACAACATTTGCCACCCCAACTTCTTCCACAACATCAACTATCAATGAAAAAATCAGATGTGCATCCTTTACATGCGAGGATGCATTAATGGATTTAAGGAATATGGTTCCTTTAGGGCAAGCTATAACAAAATTAATGATTGTTCTGCCCCTTTGATCTGTCCACCCATTAGACAAAATTGTGCAACCTATAAACTTCCATGACTTTTTAATGGTCTCCAATTGTTCCTTAACACACTTGAGCTCCTCATCAATGTCTTTCCTCTTAAGTGCATTATAAGAGGGGGTTTTGTATCCAGGGCCAACAACTACAATGGCATCAACCATGGGCTGATAAAAATATGACTTTGCATAGTTAAATGAAATGATGTTATGGTACCAAAACCTCTTCATTGCCATATCAACCTCCTTTCTCTTCTTTTCATTGAAGCTCTCTAAGGAAGGTTGAGATCCTGGAGTTGTACGAGGAAGGAAGAACGAAGAAGCTATACTTCTCTTTGCTACAACAGTTGATGTGGAGGACCCTCCTATACGTGGATTTGGTGGTTCCATTGATTCTCTACCTATCATGGAAGTTTCAAACTTGTATCTTGCCCTCTTTTCACTCTGTTCTCTAATGGCATCTAGACAGATGCCATTTTAGCTGTGACTTCATCAGGGCATTTGTCACAAACCACGACATCTTTGCAAGCAATTCTTGCAAGGTGGCATTTCAACCTATTTAGGCCCCCAGACATATGGGTTGAGCAGCAATTGCAAATGACCCTGTGGTCATTATCGGGATTCACCCGCACACAATATTTTCACGTTGAATCAAGAGGCCTTCTGGCCTTGGCTTTAGGTGCCATGGAATCTGAATTGCAAAAACATTAAATGTTCTACATTAATAAACAATTATTATCAATGATCACATAATTATTTCTAAATTTAAGTTTGATTTTTGTAAAAACTGATAATCATTGTCAATTTTGAATGATCATGATCATATTGTATAGTGTACACATTTCTTTCTAAATTTTAATTGTAATTTTTTTATTTGAGTTATTTAATGGTGGTTGGGTGTGGCCCTATAGATTGTGAGTATCTCAGCCCACATGCCCTGTGTGGCTGAGATACTTAGCCATAGGGCATATTTTTATTTGCTTCAGTTGCTTTGTGTGGCTGAAGCAAATAAAAACATGCCCTGTGGCTAAGTATCTCAGCCACACTTAAATTATTATTAAATTGATTTTCTTGTGCCTGTGTGGTCAAGTATCTCGGCCCACAGGCCTGTGTGGCTGAGATACTCAACCAGATGGCATACAAACAATACGAATGTGTATTGTTTGTATGCCTTGTGGCTGAGATACTCAGCCCACTGGCTTGTTTGATCATTAAATACTTGCTTAAAGACATGCCATATTTATCATTATTTTTTTTTAACAGAATGTAGTCGGAAATATATTTAATATTCATCTTAGTTAATAAAAAACTAAAACTAAAATACAATTGGAAACAAAAAACAAAAAACTAATTTGAAACCTGGTGGATGCTTGATGCTTGATGTGAGTTCGCCCTCCTTCAATAGTGCCTCTACGTGAGGTCCACACTACACCAACGAGTCCGCCCTCCTTCAGGGAATCAGCAGTGCCTCCACGTTAGGCTCCACACTCCAGCGAAGGCACTCAGAAAACGAATGAGACTCCACACTCAGAAAACGAAAATGACACTCTGTGAATGCAAAACGAAAACGACACTCTGTGAAACGACACCAGCGAAGGAAATGGTGAATGAATGAAATGACACTAGCATGCTCAGTTTATAGCATCGTCAAGGCACCTTTTCCCTCCAAAAATCGCTTCCTACACATTGAAAGAAGGCTGTTTTTTTTTCCCGTTCATGGGCCCGAGTTTGCATGGGTTTCCGACGAGTATGTGTGATTTCGGCGAGTATTCGCGATTCCGGCGAGTAGCGAGTTCCCAGATGAGTCTTCTGTGAGTGCTCGTCTCAGTGACCGAGTCGGCACCACTCGCGATTACGACGCGAGTTGTGCTTCACTGCAAAATACTTATAAATATATGCAGGTACTACTTAATTTCTTTACAACAGTCATCAAAATCTATAGCAACCACAGAGTCCACTGATATATTTAAGCTATCATTTTCATCTTTTTGTTCAATCCACTGCTTCATTGACTGAATCCCCTCACTCAATTGTTTGTACAGTCCTGCATATAAATAAAATGGGACAAAATATGTTGTAACATATTGAAACTAATAAGTGACAACCAAAATAGGCAACATCCTTAGGTAATAATAAGAAGTTGAGCAATGGAAGCAAATCCAATTGAAGGATCAACACAACCATCCTTCTCCGAGTAGGCAATTTTCCCATCATAGTAATGTAAGCATCTGGGTAGATCTGTATTGTATAGCTACATCAGTAGGGGTTCTGAACTAGCTCTGCAACTATAAGATATGAAACTGTTCACCATGAATTTGCAACCTATAAGATATGAAACTGTTTACCATGAATCTGCAAGTGGAGAATCTGCTCGTTGCCAATTGATCCTAGATAGGTTATTAATGGCTCAATAGCCAGTGTGCACCAGAGTTATAAGAATCTTCGTAATTTGTTTGTAATGGAAGCATTATTTATTTTACTTTAGTTATTATGAGTGTTGTCCTTCTACCTGCTCAACCAAAGTTTGCGACAGAGATTTTTGATGGTAACTTAAAGGAAAAGGCGGTGTTTGAGGAATAGAGTCAACTAATCAACCCGCAGAGGGGAGAAACCAAAGCAAACTGGAGGTGAATTGTGCAGGCAAGATACAGATTTAATTGATGGAATTTCAGCAAGGAGCCGAGGAGACCCACAAATGGTCTATTTTGGGAATCGACCCGTGTTTACCGCTCTTATTCACATTTACTTGAATAAAACCAAAAACGGTCCTCATAAATGATTAGAAACGAAAATCTTTTCGTAAGAAACGAATTTATGGCTTGAGAAACGGGAACGACCGTAGAAAATGTTGTTTCCCGTCAGTTTCTTTTTCTTAGCCGTTTTTGGAGGGAAACGACTGCCTATGTTCCATTTCTGGTAACAGAGGTGCAACATAAGCTAAAATAGATTCACATTGGCTGTATTCCCTATACAAAGATAACCAAAATAAATTTTATGTAGAGGAGATTAGACAACTGCGTGTTGGATATATGTTGCATCTCTTGCAAATAGACTTAGCCACATCCTGGGGCACCATTCTAAATTAACCAAAATTGAACTATAATAGGTTGAAGTCTGCAAAATTAACTTGAGACATTGAATCAACACATCAACAACCTTGATACACCACAGATTTTCATGTTAGGGTTGAAACGTAGACCAACCTACCAAGAGTAATTTTGAGAGTAAGTTGCATGATATGGGGAAATGGGTACACATTGAAAACGTAACCCCCTAGAGTTTTGGAAACGGGAAACATCTACACATTATATATATATATAAATGAGCAAGACATTTAAATGACAAAAATAAATGACAAGTCACAATTTACTAGCAAAGTTCAAAACTTCAAACCCATCTTTATGTTATTTCTCATAGATGATTATGCAAACAACAATATCCAAAAACACATTTTATAAATGAGGCTATATATAATCATCCTTTATATATGAAGCTACAATGCTGCATGTACCAAACATAGAAATAAAACACGGCCTAAGCTTCTAAAGACGAATAGACATCATCCACATCTTTGTCTTCATCATGGAAAATAGAACAAGATGCATGCTCAACAGTGGATTGTGGATTGGAAGAAGAATTTCCAATTACTCTTTTAGATTTCTCAAGATTCAGTGCAGCAAGAGAGATGTTGAAATCAGGGGATTCTTGATCCACATCCCACTCTCTATGAGGCCCACTATTATATTTTGGACCCCTGTGAGATGTAAGATGACTGTTGGAATGCACATATACAAGATTATCAGCCTTCTGCAAATCCAACTTGTTGCACTTCACAGAGTGAATAAAACTGTAGGTGCTCCAATTCCTTTATGTTGTTGAAGAGCTTGCCATTTGCGAAAGAATATGAATTGCAAAGGTTTGCAAATGTATACCATTTACTCCATGACAAATTCACCATCTCCATGAAAAGTCACTCCAGCTCAAATTGTGTGAGGAAAAATGAGAGAGAAATCCCTTTTATAATTTTTTAAATCTTCTCATAGGCCTCTAGAATAGTCATTAAGACCTAATTAGGGTTCTAGAGTCAATTTCCTGGGTCTCGACAATCAAACACATTGATTAAAGGCTAAAGAGAAATCTGAAACGCTCTCGTATGGTCATGAAATGGCTTGGAAATGCAACCTGGCTGTATGAAACACATTTCCAAATTGCGAATTGTGTTTCGTACGGCTGAAACATATTTCCAGCACATTCTGTACACATTTCTGAGTTCCGAAGTGTTTTGGGCCGTCGTATGGGGGCCAGGATTGTGAATTGGAAGAACAGTTTCCAATTACTCTTCTAGATTCCTCAAGATTCAGTGCAGCAAGAGAGATGTCAAAATGAGGGGATTCTTGATCCACATCCCACTCTCTATAAGGACCTGTTATATTTTGGATCCCTATGAGATGCAAGGTGACTGTTGGAATGCACATAGACAAGATCACTTGCCTTCTGCAAACCCAACTTGTTGCGCTTCAGAGAGTGAATAAAACTGCAGGTGCTCGAATTCCTATATGTTGATGAAGAGCTTACCATTTGTGAAAGAATACAAATGACAAGGGTTTGCAAATGTATACCAATCACTCCATGACAAATTCACCATCTCCATGAAAAATTGCTCCAGCCGAAATTGTGAGAGGAAAAATGAGAGGGAAATCCGTTATATATATATATCTTCTCAGAGGCATCTAGTCATTAAGACCTAATTAGGGTTTATTTCCTGGGTCTCGACAGTCAAACCCATGGATTAAAGGCCAAAGAGAAATCTGAAACGTGCTCGTATGGCCGTGAAACAGCTTGGAAATGCAACCTGGCTGTATGAAACAAATTTCCGAATCCCGAGATGCGTTTCGTACGGCTGAAACATATTTCCAGCACATTGTGTACATGTTTCTGAGTTTCAAAGTGTTTTGGGGTGTGGTATAGGGGTCAGGCAAATGTTTCCTGCATCTTAGTTTTGATACCAAAATCTTATAGATAGCATTTTTATTTCCTCTTCAATTCCACATTTGTTTTTGACAGGGACAAATGGAAACTTTGAAAATTCGATTCCCACAATCTTCCACAAGGGACGTTTTATACTTCTCCTTTGCACTAAGAATTCTTGAAATCCGAAGGCATCTAAACCTATACAGGGGCAAGGGGAGAGTAGAGTGGAAGTAAGTCAACCACTGTGTAAAACTTACCTTCTGGCTCCAAAAGTTTATGGAATAAATTTTGTCAATTTGATCTCTTTGATGTCATTTCCATTATCTATGTCGTTGTGATCAAGTATTTCTATTGTGTATCACTGTATCTAGTTTAGATTTAGTGTAGAGTAGTTTAAAGTTTAAACTTCATATATTCACTTTCTTTAGGTTATCCACAATTTAGGTAAAGACTACATTAAAAGGTTCATGTTATCGAAGTAGTGTCGTTCCGAAAAGGAGGCTGCTTGAGTATATTAAAAATTTATAACTAGTCTACCTTTCATCTGATTGCCAAATTCATAATTCCTTATTTTCATTAGGCCGGGTGGCGAGCTACTACTAATTGTATTCATTTACCACTGGTAGGCTATGCTACTTTTTAACTGCTTTCTCGAGCTTAGAGTTGACATGCATAAAATGCATTATGTATTCAGGTAGCAAGTGGCAATTCTTGTTCAAATTTCTCATCTATTTTAGGAGGAATAAAATGCTTGCAGCACTGCAACATTTCTTTAATAATCTCATTTTATGCGAGTTTCTAAATAGGGTTAGTTTTTGTCACAGACACCAGTTTTTGCTGTGTTAAGTGCTTTTCTTCATTTATTTCCTTCTATGGAAAATTTTAAGTAGTTGGACTTGGTTACAGGTGTAACTGACTATTATTGTGTGAATTGTTTGGGCAGCAACTTTTTAAACTGTAACTTGTTGATGGGAGGTTGTCTTCTTGGTTAGATTTAATCATAGGCATGTCCGCCGTCCACTCGTTGATGGCTAAAGTCCCATTGTGTTTATAATCTTTAGTCTCTTACCATACCTTTTACCTGAGATAATTGAAAGTTGGCTGGATTGATGATATGGTTTGTTTGGTATGTTAGTTGTTCTTGTAGCTATGGTTCTGTCTATAAATTGGAGGCAACTGTATGTACTGGGAGTTAAATGTTAATAACCACACAGCGCTGTGAAAGATTACGGTCAATGGTTGAATAATATATTAAATTACGAAATTTCATTTCCTTTTGGTGCAAATTAGAGGGTTTGTTTGGTTCAAAAATCAAAACTAGTTTTCCAATGCTTTCTCAACTATTTCCTTTGTCTAGTAGTTGGAATTTTACAATGAACTTGTGCCATTCTTCGTTTATGTTAGCATTTATAACTAACTGTTTTTGAATTTTTCACAAGATTCTGTATTAATTTTTATGGTAAAGGATTCTTTCTCATAGTGTAGTAAAGTCACATGCTGTATGAATGAAGATTATTGCCAATTTTAATGAATTCCATTATACATTTTTCTTAGCAGCAGACTGCATGTTACTGTAACAGCCATTGGTTTTAGCCTGGGAGAAACAACTAAGTTATCTACAGGGCCAAGAATTAGGCAGGTTTCTGTTTCAGACAGCCGATCTTCAATCATATACTCACTCTGGTAAGGCCTATTTGAGGAGTGCAGAGCAGAGTCACCTCTGATGGTGCAAAGAGGTCCAGACTCTATACTATGTGCACAAACGTCACAAATCTAGCTTCCAGAATACATTGTTCTTTATCTTGAGAATATTCTTCCAACCAATTAATGCATACAGTTGGCATGAATGTGTGTAGTCATATCCTAAAAGAGCTTATGCCTTGTGTTTTGATGCCCTTTCACATTGTATGGTAATCTGATCACATACTATACTGCCTAATTCCATCTTCACTTGGCACATACCATCACGTTTGATGTTAGTAATAAATATGCTGTAGGTCCGTTTCATAGATAACCTTTAGCTGTTCTATATGCAACTTTAGTTGTAGCCTCTAATGGATTTTACTTGTATGAATAGCACAAGCATTATCCAAGTGGTCGTTTTAAAACTTATCTACATCCACTCCAACAGAAATCAGTTTTCATGATCTAATAATCACTATATATGCCAGAATTGGATTACATTCTTCAAATTTACTTCAGTTCCAGTAATCTTGGTAATATTTGAGCAGATCCATGTAGAGAGTGTAGGTCAACAAAAAGGGCACTTGTCTTGTGGTAATCAATGTCCAAAGAAAAAGAAAGGGAAGGCAAAGTAGTAACATAAATAGTTTGTCGAGAGTGTAGATATTGCAATTGGATTGGATTAGTTAGAGCCAAGCTTGAGATTGCCTTTTCCATGGTCTCTTGTCTTTCAAACGACATTTTGGCCAATGTAGGATGGTATGTGGACAATGGTGCTTTGAGACATATGACTTGTGATACGAAGATCTTTAGCAGATTTTGAGAGCAAGAGGGAGAAATGTGAATGCAGTTAGGTATTGATGCCATTTATCCTATGAAGGGATTGGGCTCCATCTCTTTTTGGATGCTTTCAAGTGTGATGTTCTCGAGTTGAATGTTGTTTTGTTTGTTCTTCGTTTGACGAAGATTTGTTTTTAGTTTTTTGCATGACAAATGTACATTTTGGCACAATGGAAGTCAATGGTGAGCAAATATGTGAAGTTTATGAAAATTGAGTCACAGTAATCTGAGGACCAAGGCACAACTTACAGAAGATTCAAGGATCAATTACACAGAAAAATGACATGAAAGTGTTGCAATTAGAGGTTGCAGCTGTATATTATCAATCATCAATCAAAAGTAGAGATACAATGTCATACACTTGCATGAATAGAAAGACAATTCGAATTCCCAAGAGGTCATTTGAATTGCACACATAAGAGTGGCTTAGCTGTCAGTTAGCCACACTAAACACATCAGTTAACCACTAATCACAACAATAATCGGCTCTAACTGAATTGGAGGCAGTTATGACTAAGTCTAACTGAATAGAACTCAACTTCATGTCAATCAGTAGGTGAGGGCGCATACCTGACTTCAGTTAGCTAAGATCAAGTGAACTGAACTGAACTTGGTCACCAGAAGTTGTTGGAGGCACCTTAAATCACTCCAGTTAACTGGAAATTACCAAAAATAGGCAAAATAATGATGGAGGGGCCTTTACAACTGCAATTTAATTGAAGGTAGTGTTAGTTTTTCAACAATTAAGCTAGCATTATGATCTTAGGATCTTTTCACTGAGAGAATAACAAGCACAGCAATAAACATAAGCACATCACAAGAGACAAGAGACACAAAGAGTTTTTCTCGGGGAAACCATAAAGGAGAAAACCCCGCAACTTCCTTAGAGATAAAATCAGCACCAAAACAGTAAGAGATCTCCCAACAGTAGTGGCCTTCTTGTCCCAGTATATTTCCTCCTCCACAAGTGCGCCTCACTTAAGAGAGTGAATGATGTGTGTGTTAAATAGAGAGTCTCACTCTCTATTTATATTCTTCCGTTCACTTGAATTGCATTTTCACACGTAGGCTCGACCTAACATTACTTACCCGAGCCTACACCTTAATTAGTGTATAATAACTCGAGTGCCCCAAAACTGTGGGGACTTACCTAATGACTTGACATGACTTGTTTACATTATTAATCCTCCCGATCGGAACATCGGGGCATGACCACATGACTCAAATACATAATAGAAACATCCCGGAATAAACATCGGGTTACAATACATTAGATACATAGAAGAATACATTCCGAAGTTACATATACATCAACACTTCCTCTTAACTAGGAAGGTATTCTTTCGACACAATTTTCAGCACTGGTCTTCTTCTCTGTATCAGCTGGATCATCTCGTCTTCAAGTCATCTTCACTGGATCTGGATCATCTCTCGATCTGGATCAACATAGAACATTATCACTGGATCTGGATCAATATAGAACATCATCACTGGATCTGGATCATCTCTCGATCTGGATCAACATCACTGGATTGGATCTGGATCATCACTGCTGGATCATCATTACTGGATCTGGATCATCACTCGATCTGGATCAACATAGAACATCATCACTGGATCTGGATCATCTCTCGATCTGGATCAACATCACTGGACTGGATCTGGATCATCTCTCGATCTGGATCAACATCACTGGACTGGATCTGGATCATCACTGCTGGATCATCATTACTGGATCTAGATCATCACTCGATCTAGATCAGCACTGCTGGATCATCATTACTGGATCTGGATCATCACTCGATCTGGATCAACACTGGTGCTATCTCATGATTCTTCTCGTCATAGGAAGTTCTACAGAGCCAGCTCTTTTTCATGCTGGTTGTAGGCCTACCCTCATGTAGGTCTTCGCCCAGCACTTACATCTGACCTGCTCGTCAGAAAGGCACGCCCAGCACTCACATCTGATCATGTAGTAAACTGCAATCACATCAGAAAGGCCCAGCACTCACATTCACCAGCATGATAGGACACACCTACTATCATCTGTGAAATGGCTCAGCACTTACAACCACCAGCATGATAGGACACACCTACTATCATCTGTGGAAAGGCATAGCGCTCACATCCACCAGCATGGTAGGACACACCTACTACCATCTGTGGAAAGGCTCTGCACTTACAATCACCAGCATGGTAGGACACATCTACTACCATCTGTGAAAAGGCTCTGCACTTACAATCACCGGCATGGTAGGACACACCTACTACCATCTGTGAAAAAGCACTGCACTTACAGTCACCAGCATGATAGGACACATCTACTATCATCTGTGAAATGGCACAGCACTTACAGTGACCAGCATGATAGGACACACCTACTATCATCTGTGACAAGGCTCTGCACTTACAATCATCAGCATGGTAGGACACACCTACTACCATCTGTGAAAAGGCACTGCACTTACAGTCACCAGCATGATAGGACACACCTACTATCATCTGTGAAATGGCACAACACTTACAGTCACCAGCATGATAGGACACACCTACTATCATCTGTGACAAGGCTCAGCACTTACATCCATCCAGGCGAGAACACATCCTGCTCACAATGATGGAAGGGCATGCACTCATATGTGATCATGAGGGGAACACATCCCAGCAATCATATCAGAATGGCCCCCAGTCCTCCTCGACTGAGCTACCTGGTAACTGACCAGGCACCTCCATTCTCCTAGAGAATGGCAGTTGCCCTTACATCCGACCTGCTCATCGGAATGGCCAACACTCACATCTGACATGGAAGGAACTTAATCCTTTAGCCATGAACAGAATGGTTTAGCCCTTACATCTAATCAAGTGGGAACACATCCT
>LPNX010683881.1:218404-263681 GCA_001517045.1 Pseudotsuga menziesii | reverse complement strand
GGCTCTACTATGTCATGGATCAAGGCTTGTTCTGGATGGCCCTTCAATTTGTACAAACCTCCTTCTTGTTCTCCAATCACTACCACATCATCGATAGTCTTTCTTTTTGGCCACATGATGACTTGACCATCTATGAATGCAACCCGCATTCCTTTTGCATCAATGCTGAAATGGAGAGAAGGTTCTTCTTGAGTCCTGGAACAAACAATACTTCTTTCATTGTTAGAGACTTATCAGAGTCTAGCTTGTATGAAGATTCCCCACTACCTTTTATTGGATATTGGTAGTCATCTCCTAGTTTCACCTTGTGAGGTGATTCATGTTCTGACAGTCTTACAAAGGATTCCTTGAGTCCCGTCATATGTTTGGAAGCTCCATTGTCTATAAGTCAATCATCACTTCCATGAGTAATGTTACTTGTGAGAGCTGATATCAGAACATATTCATCCTCACTTGAAGAATCTTCACTTTCATATCTGGATCTCTTTCTGGATGGTTCATCATCCTCTGCAGTATGAGCATGATGTCTTATTTGGCCTTGACCACGTTCTTCTTGTGAAATGCTTCTAACCTCGTCTCCCTCTGAAACTGGAACCTCTATACTCATGTAGGTGTCCAATCCATTTTCTTCAGAGAGATCAAATACTTCCAGGCTTGGAAGTTGTCAACTTCCCCAAGCTGATGTGATATATCATATTGAAATGAGAACCTCAAATGGAAATAGCAAAGGATTAGATCTTACCGATTTGAGGTGTCCGTCCTTGTCGCTAGGGTTTGTCATAGAAACCCTAATTTTCAAAAACTTGGAATCTTTCATATCTGATTGGATAAACAGATAGATCTCTTCAAATGGAGCTGTCCAATGTATTCCTTTTCTGAAAACAGTGGAGGGAAGCTCCCGGAACAGGAAGCCCTAATTTTCCAATTTCTTCTGCAGAAATTCCTGTTACTGTTTCTGTGATATCTCCGAAATTACTGCTCCTCTATGTCTGAAATTTCGCACTGAGGTAACCTCGCATGTCCCTGATCCAAAACCGTAGGTTTCAACAAAATTGGTTTCACCATTTGGGATTTATGATTCTTTTCCCAAGGTGACTTGTTACAGGACTGTTCAGAATAGCAAAGTTGTACGGCATGCCACGTGTCACTGGTTCATCTTCTGAGTCTGCTCTTCGGACCACCGAAAGTACAGTCCATGCCCTTTCTGTAACATCTTCAGAAATTCCATTTGGACCTCTGTAGCCCAAGATATTGCAATTCTCCCCAGGTGTCCTGTTTATGGATGATTTTTTGGAATAGGCTGGAACCCTAACTTTGAGAGATCTTATCTCCCAGAATATAGCGAATCTGAGGCTGATTTTTGGACACAGTGTTCATCAGGATTTTATCTTCGGCCCCTGCAATTTTCAGCTTCTGAGACTTTGCCAATCTCGGAATATAGCGACTGTACCAAAACTTATCAGTTTTAGTATTTATGGTTTCTCCTAGCTCAGGGTCAAACTAGGGTTTGACTTTCCTGGAGTTTCGCCCAACCAAATTTCTTGATCCAGGTCTCTAAAATTCGGTTTTGATGAGGAGAACAATCCTATGCTGGTTTTACTCAAAAATTCCTCTTCTGTAGAAAGCCCTAATTTCCACATCGAAACTGAAAATGCTTGAAATTGAATTCCGCATCGACAGAAAGATGCACCCTTCAATGGAGAGTCATCCTAGCATACTTTTGCTGAAAATCTGTGGAGGAAGATCCAAAAAATAGGAAGCCATAGTTCCTGTAGCTGCACAATGTCTTCTTCTCAGGTTAGTTCTGATACCATGTTAGTTTTTCAACAATTAAGCTAGCATTATGATCTTAGGATCTTTTCACTGAGAGAATAACAAGCATAGCAATAAACATAAGCACATCACAAGAGACAAGAGACACAAAGAGTTTTTCTCAGGGAAACCATAAAGGAGAAAACCCCGCAACTTCCTTAGAGATAAAATCAGCACCAAAACAGTAAGAGATCTCCCAACAGCAGTGGCCTTCTTGTCCCAGTATATTTCCTCCTCCACAAGTGCGCCTCACTTAAGAGAGTGAATGATGTGTGTGTTAAATAAAGAGTCTCACTCTCTATTTATATTCTTCCGTTTACTTGAATTGCATTTTCACACGTAGGCTCGACCTAACATTACTTACCCGAGCCTACACCTTAATTAGTGTATAATAACTCGAGTGCCCCAAAACTGTGGGGACTTACCTAATGACTTGACATGACTTGTTTACATTATTAATCCTCCCGATTGGAACATCGGGGCATGACCACATGACTTAAATACATAATAGAAACATCTTGGAATAAACATTGGGTTACAATACATAAGATACATAGAAGAATACATTCCGAAGTTACATATACAACAACAAGTAGGTGGAATAACCATTAGTTAACTGATTTGGGGCGCTTAGGTCATGCAGATCAACCCATATTTGCTCCTTGATTGAAGGAGGAAGCTTAGTTAGTCTCCCCGATTGAAGGATAAGACATAGTTAGCCTCCCTGATTGAAGGAGGATGATCCAGTTGATGATGCAGTCACATATTCAAGCCAATAACTTAGGATAAGTGGTAAAATAAGCCAATTAGGCCAAATAAACATGTGTGGGTTGGATAATGACTCCAACACCCCCCTTTAAGCTATACTCATGTGGAGGAGTACAAAAATGGGGCCCTGACAACAAAGGCCATAGGTCACCCTTTATAATAAAGTAACTCTAAAATGCTCAAAAAACTCTAAGTGAGGAAAAGAGGAAAACCTAGTGGGAACAAACCCCCCCCTCAAACTGAACACTAAAGAATTAACTGACTTTAACCCTGATGAACTCACCCCCAACAGTGAACAGAGCTAAGTGAACTTTTCTCAGTGAAGTTCTTGGTGAAAATATCTGCAATGTGCTCATCTACAAACCCCCCCCCCTCAAACTGAACACTAAAGAATTAACAGACTTTAACCTTGATGAACTCACCCCCAACAATGAACAGAGGTAAGTGAACTTTTTCTCAATAAAGTTCTTGGTGAAAATATCTGCAATCTGCTCATATGTGGGGCAGTATTACAGAACAATTGTCCTGTCGTGCACCAACTCCTTGATGTAGTGCATGTGGATCTCAATGTGTTTGGTTCTCTGCCGCTGAACCAGATCCGTTGAGATCTTGATAGCACTTTGGTTGTCACAAAAAAATGACAGTGGATGAAACACTACCAATCTCAAACTTAGAGAAAATACCTTGCAGCCAAACTGCCTGGATGCAAGCATTGACTACTTCCCTGTACTTTGCCTCTGCTGAAGAAAGGGCAATGGAAACCTGCTTTTTGATGGACCAACAAATAGGCCCACCACCAAACATAAACACATAGTCGGAAGTGGACTTCCGATCTATGCTATCTCCTGCCCAATCGGAATCTGTAAAACCAACCAAATTTAGCTCAGAATCTGGAGCATAGTGAATGCCATAGGATCTAGTACCCTACACGTACTGTAGAATCCTCTTGGTTGCCCTCCAATGAAGCTCATGAGGCTGTCGCATATGCCTTGATACAACATTCATGGCATAACAAATGTCAGGCCTTGAATGTGTCAAGTATAGCAGATTTTCGATCAACTGGCGGTAAATAGTGGAATCTATTTGTGGAGTTGCTTTTCCCTCTTCAAGATTGATTCTTAAGAGAAAAGGAAATGGTGCAGCCTTACAATCAACCATGTTAAACTTAATTAACAGGTCTGAAACATATTTTGACTGTGTCACCATTATTCCATCAAAGTCTTGAGTGATTTCTAGCCCGAGAAACTATCTTAGTAGGCCTAGATCACTCATTTCAAAAGCATCATGAAGAGCAGTTTTTATAAAGGCAATCGAAGCAAGAGTGCTTCCCGTGATTAAAAGATCATCCACATAAAGAACGATGATCAACAAGTTACCTTCATACTGCTGCAAGTATACATTTGGATCAGATTTGCATCTCTTGAAGTTCTGTGAGAGCAGAAAGGCATCCATTTTGGCATACCAAGATCTTGGGGCCTGTTTCAAACCATATGAAGATTTCTGCAACTTACAAACCAATGATGGATCTGATGTATAGCCTTCAAGTTGCTTCATGTATATATCTTCTTGCAGGTCTTCGCGGAGAAAAACACTTTTGACATCCATGTGGTGCACCTCCTAGTGCTTGTATGCGACAATGACCAAAACTAGCCTTATGGAATCCATTTTTGCCACCGGTGTAAAGGTCTCATAATAGTCCACTCCTTGGACTTGGGAGAATCCTTTTACAACCAACCGTGCTTTATATTTGCAGGTTGATCCATCTGCAACAACTTTTGTCCGATATACCCACTTGCATTGAATAAGTTTCCTCCCAGGTGGAAGGGAAACTAGCTCCCAAGTTGCATTTTTCCGGAGAGAGTTGAACTCTTCATCCATTGCAGCTTGCCATCTTGCATCATTCTGAGCATGATAGTATGACTTAGGATCAGATTCAATAATCATGTAGCAGGTTTCAGACAACAAGGAATCATTGCAAAAAAGAGCAATCCTGCTCTTTGAAAATCAGATCAGGTTCTCCTTGGATCAACAAGATTTCCTACATCTAACTCGGCGGAAGAGAGGGTCTTTTCTGCCCATTTTGGGAGATGGGTGGGCACATTAGAATCTGATTCAGAACTTGATATATTATGTTCACTAATATCAGACATAAGATCTGAAAAATCAGAGCTCACACTTCCATTTTCATCATCAAAATCACCAGCAGAACGAGAGGAAATTTCAGCAGTTTCTTCCTCGACTAGTTCCACATCTTACAGAGGTTTTTCAAAGCGGACACTTCTCTCTATGAATATCTTTTTGGCTCTGATATTCAAGAGTTTATATCCCTTTGATTCCTTTGGATACCTAATGAACATACACTCAATACTTTGCGGTTGCAAAGACTTCCTCTTGTTAAGTGGAATTCGAGCCGAAGCAGTGGACCCAAAAACTCTGAAATTGGACACATCTGGTTTGTGACCATAGTATGCTTCGAAAGGAGTTTTTCCTTTCACGGAAGAGTGAGAGACCCTGTTCTGAATGTAGGCAACAACATTCATTACTTCAGCCAAAAGATTTGCAGCCAAATCTTTGGCTTCCAGCATGCAGGTGGTCATCTCTTTGAGGGTTCGGTTTTTCCTTTCCGCTACACCATTCTGTTGGGGTGTGTAGGGAATGGAGTGCTGGATCTTGATTCCATCTTTAGCACATATTTGTAGCAGCTCAGACTTGATGTACTCTCCTCCATTATCAAATCTGAGAGACTTTATCTTCCTCCCAACGACATTTTCAACAGATGCCTTAAACTCAATGAATCTTTCAAGAACTTCAGATTTTTTCTTTAGGAAGAAAACCCAAGTGAATCTGGAGAAGTCATCGATAAAGGTGAGCACATACCTTGAACCACTCATGGAGGTTGTAGGCATAGGACCGTTGATATCAAAGTGGATCAGCCCCAAAATACTTGTTGCTTTGCTTGCCTTTCCCCGATCAAGTTTGTGCTCAGGGTGTTTGTCGACAATGCAACCATTGCAAATTCCACTGGAGGTTTTGATGGTAGGGAGGCCTTCCACCATGGAATTCTTTTGAAGTTGCTGCAAGTATTTGAAATTCAACTGTCCAAACCTTTCATTCCACATCCAGTTGACCTTGTTCCCATGAGTTGAAGGGCGGTGGGCTTTGCATAAGGTACAAACTTGGAAAAATCATAGGTTTTAGCTGAATGATTCACTATATCTGTTGCAATGAGTTTTCCTGATGCAATTTCAGAGATCTCAATGTCATTTGAGCTAAAAGTTACTCTCTTGGACAAGCCTGTGTGTGTCATTTGATATACACTCAACATATTTGAGGCCAAGGAGGGTACATACAGAACATCATAGAAGCTGCCATGTTCAAGTTTTACAGTACCTTTGTCTTTCGAAATGATTTGAGAATCATCTCCCATGTGGATGGGAATGTTGCTGTCGGAGTCTAGGAATGAAAATGATTCTTTGCTTGCCACCATATGGTTCGAAGCACCAAAGTCTATGAGGAGAGCTCTAGGCTTCGAAACATTTGCCATGAGGGCATGTCCTCTTTCTGGCTGGATGTTCTGATCATGATTTTCTCTCTTCCTTCTACCTTCAGGAAGATTGATGTTATTCTTCTCAAGGAGAAGAGTCATAGCATCAAGTTGTTTCTTCATGCAGGAGCTTTCAGGGTGAAAGCCCTTTCCGCAATAGGAACATTTGACCTTTTCTTTTCCTTCTTTGCCTTTGTTCTTGTTCTTTCTTGAGCCTGAGGGCTCATCAAGCTGTGCAGGTTTCTCCTTTGGCTTTGGAGCATCAAACTTAGTCTTTTGGTTCTTTTGCTTGCCCTTTCCATTCATAGCCTTGGGTCCTCCAACAAACAGAGCTTGGTCCTTGGAAGATCTGATGATCCCCATTTGGACAAGCTTGTCATGCTCGTTTGTGAGAGACTCAATGAATGCATTAAGGGACGACATTTTCCAATTTGGGATTGTGAGCTTCCCAGTATGGAATGTGGACACAAAGACTGAATAATCCGAACCAAGTTTTGAGAGGATGGCTAGGATGAGTTGATCATCCTCATTCTCAACTTTACACTGCTTCAACTGGAGCACCAGGTGCTTGAACTTGGTGAAGAAATCATTCATGGTTTCGAAGTTGTCTGGGTTTAAAGAAATCAACTTATTCTCTAGCTTATAGATCCTCAAGTCATCTTGCTTATCAAACAGAGGAGTAAGTTGATCCCAAATCTCCTTGGGAGTCTTCAATCTAGTGATGTGGAAGAGAAGATCTCTAGAGATTGAAAGGCACAGAAATCCATACGCTTCATCAAGATTATTCCAGTATTTTGCTTTGTCAACAACATGATTTGGCTCTACCTCTATGTCCATTGTGACTCTGTAGAGTCCTTTGGAGCGAAGCTAAATCTCCATGTCCTCCTTCCATTGGTGGTAATTGAAAGGAGTGAGTAGATTAACAGAAGAGGCCATGATGTTGCTACAGCGAATGCAGTGAAAAACCTATAAGAAACCTGCAAAAACACAAAAGTGCACTGTAAGGTCGAACAAGCTGCACTTTTCAAGTTTTCATCACACCCGGCTTAATCAATCAAGCAAGCTTGATCAACAATTCCTTTGCCCAGGAATTATGTGATAAACTTTCCGCTTCTGGTGTAGAGCTGGAATTTTTGAGCTTTTTGCTCAAATTGCATCATAGATCCATCAAGAAATCTTCTTGGAGAAGAAGAGCCTTGTCCCGCCGTGGTTCTGATACTATATGAAAATTGAGTCACAGTAATTTGAGGGCCAACGCACAACTTACAGAAGATTCAAGGATCAATTACACAGAAAAATGACATGAAAGTGCTGCAATTAGAGGTTGCAGCTGTATATTATCAATCATCAATCAAAAGTAGAGATACAATGTCATACACTTGTATGAATAGAAAGACAATTCGAATTCCCAAGAGGTCATTTGAATTGGACACATGAGAGTGGCTTAGCTGTCAGTGAGCCACACTAAACACATCAGTTAACCACTAATCACAACAATAATCGACTCTAACTGAATCAGACGCAGTTATGACTGAGTCTAACTGAATAGAACTCAACTACACGTCAATCAGTAGGTAAGGGCACATATCTAACTTCAGTTAGCTAAGACCAAGTGAACTGCACTGAACTTAGTCATCAGAAGTTGTTGGAGGCGCCTTAAATCACTCCAGTTAACTGGAAATTACAAAAAATAGGCAAAATAATGATGGAGGCACCTTTACAGTTGCAGTTTCACTGAAGGTAGGTGGAATAACCATCCGTTAACTGATTTGGGGTGCTTAGGTCATGCAAATCAACCCAGATTTGCTCCTTGATTGAAGGAGGAAGCTCAGTTAGTCTCCCCGATTGAAGGAGAAGACACAGTTAGCCTCCCTGATTGAAGGGGGGTGATCCAATTGATGATGCAGTCACATATTCGAGTCAATAATTTAGGATAAGTGGTAAAATAGGCCAATTAGGCGAAATAAACATGTGTGGGTTGGATAATGACTCCAACAAAGTTTAATGATGATGCGTGATCCTTAATATCATAGGCATTTCCTTTAGTGTTTTAAGGAAGTGAAAAGGTGTTTTCTCTAGAACTCGACCTAGGAGATTTGGGTGAGGGGAGCCAAGGGAAGGATGCCTCCTTACCCTCTACCTCAACATGTCAGAAGTCAATATGACTTACTCAGACATAATCTGATGCATGGAAGCATGTAGGAGTACTAAAATATTGTATTAGGGCAATTATGCCTCCTATGAGATTTGTGAATTGTGTTGCATTGAGTTCTTCCCCTTGGTGAGGCTTCTAGTTTTGTAGAATAGGCATGGAGTGCTGCCATGATGGAGGAGACAAGTATTTGACAAACGATTTCAGAATTTTTGGTGGGATTAATGACTGATTCAAAAATTGCAATGGACTTGCATTTATAGGGTACAAGCGTAGTTGAGGTACAAAGGGAGAACATTGATGTTGGTGAAAATTCTCTTCTCATATAGAGACAATGTTAGCTTTTGGTTGCTTTGAAAGTGCTTTCACCTAGCTAAGAGGGCGCTTCATAGAGTGTGAAGGGCTTGTGATTTTTTAATCCCTTTGTGTTACTTGTATTTGAATAACTTAGATTGGGTATATGGTTGTGTTTGGATTGATTCTAGGGAGAGACACCTCTTGATGTGGTAGTTAGCACTTGTGTTGTATTTGACATTTTCCACTAAGGCACACTTCTTGAGGAGGATAGGCTTTTATCACATGTGAAATAAACACTTTTGAGGAGGGTGTTAGGCACTTGGCCCTAGGAAATGTAACCATTTTACACATGGCTTGAGGATGGATGTTTTAGTCGAGGGCTGATTAATTGGAGAGCACATCATCTTGGAGGATAAGCACATGACATGTGGTCATCTAGCTTGGAGGGTGCACCACCTTTCCGGTTAGACAAACGCTATCGTGACACCCAAAAACCTTGTTTTTAAGAATGCTCTATTTTTTTGTTGGCTTGGGCTACTTGTGCACTAAATCTATGTTTTATTGTAGGCCTCCCTCACCTTAGTTTATGGTCTATATGAAGGGAGGATAGTATCTTTGTTAGACATAGCTATCGCATGTCTTATAGATTTGATAGTTGGTGTGATGCCTAGCTATTGGAGAATCTTGGAAGACAATTATTTACTCTTGGAACAAGGATAATGCTTGTGAGAGGCGTGCATTAGGGTTCCTTGGCTTGTGAGATGCAAGTGTGGATCCTAGGTTTGGACAATTGGTGTGATGCTAGTTTGTTGTTGAGCTCTTGGAGATTAGCTTGGTGGGATTCCTTGCTAGGTTGGTTGTTGGTAAGGGTTTGTAATAACTTTGAATGCCCTAACTAAGGTTTGGGGAGCATTTTCGATGTCCTTTCTTGGGATAAAACACAAGAACTTCTTGTGTCAACACAAGGCTCAATGTTGTTACAATAATATACTTTTGAGAACTCAACGTTGAGAATACAATTCTAAAGCACAACCTTTCAACTCGTCTTTTTAACAATATATTTAGTAAGAGCTCAACAAGTCATATTGTAGGAATTGAACCTGGGTGGGAGGATAACACCTTTTTCACAACTACTTGGGCAAGACCCAATTGATGTGTGAAAATAATAATCAGAATATATACCCTAGGAAGCCCATGGTCATTTCCCCTCATTCCTAGGATGGTAGCTAGGGAAAACCAGATTTTGTAGGGATGCTTTGTCGACATATCATTAGTGAGAATAAAACTCAAGCGGGGAGGATAGCAATGATTCCTCCCAACCACTCGAGCTAGACCAAATGACAAATTTGTCATTTTTAGTTTATTTATTTATTATCCCTTGAAATGCAATTCTTCCCACCCTTGAGTTCGTTAGCAAGAATGAGATTGTTTGTACCATGCCAACCCCATCCATAGTTGGTTCACGAAGAGTGCCGATCAACAATTAGCTCACGAAGTGCGGATATGCCATAAGTGGTATTTGAATTGGCTGGAGAGGATAACAATCCTCCTCTCAACTACTTGAGTTGAATTCAATTCACACACACACACACACACACCCTCTTTAACCTAAAGTGTTAACTCAACCACTTGTAGCCATTGTTGGAGGCATGGATAGTTTTTTGTTAGCAGTTGTCTAGCCTGAATACGCTTGGTTTAGGAGCATTCACGAGTTCAATAGAGATGTCATCAACAAATGTGAGGATGTATCGCTTTGAGATCCCTCTTCTTTCTAGGAATATATTGATAGAGGCAACTCAACTACAATTCACAATAACAATTAGTAAAGTTGAGGGATTCAACCAGATTTGAACATGTGACCTGTGGCCTCTCCCTTGACAACATGCCTTGCATGGGTGGTTCCACCCACTGAGTTAACCCTTAGGATTGTAATGTGCACGTGTTAAAGTAAACAATCAATTGAACTAAAATTCGAAAAAAGCTATGACCACATTCCCATTCATTTTATGTAGTGAAGGTGAGGTTGGTGGTATTAAGTCAATGTAATTACATCAATTATGGCCAACACTGCTCATAAGGTTACAAGCAAGCATGCAAACTATTGTAATCGACTCCTTTTAATAAGGGAGGACTACAATTGGAATCACTTCCTAAAAGCTACATTAATTATTGGCACAAGGCCTAAGAAGGAACTAAGACAACATCAAAGTTACAAGTCCC
This sequence comes from Pseudotsuga menziesii, assembly GCA_001517045.1. Lineage (NCBI taxonomy): Eukaryota > Viridiplantae > Streptophyta > Pinopsida > Pinales > Pinaceae > Pseudotsuga > Pseudotsuga menziesii. The sequence goes on along the minus strand of LPNX010683881.1, from coordinate 252,888 downwards.
AAGAGAGGGATAAATCACAGGATATATGTGGCAAACCTCATTTAAAAGAGGATCATCTCCACCAAGATTCGAATCTATACCATTTTCACGAAAGTTGCTGCAGATTATTGCTAGACCATAACTCTACACACACATGAATGAAGAAAACATGCCAAAAGTTTGTCCCATTATATAAAAAATAGATATAATAGGTTTCTGATGGTTATATTTTTTTGTAAAATATTTTCATTCAAAATAAGTATAATATTAGTTTTAATGATTACCTTTCTTGATCCCCTTGAGGTTAGGCTTTATAATTATGGTTATCAGTGACCTCGTTTACCATTCTTGAATCATGGGGAACTACTTGAAGGGTTCCTTGCAATTTATTCCATAAAAATTTCTTCAATATATATAGGGAAACCCACTAGGTACAATTCCTCATTTTGAGAATGGAACCCACGATAAAATGGATTTTGCAGAAGCTTGAGGCTTTGTCAACATATTGCTCAAGGCCATTACAATAATATACTCATTTAAGAGCTCAAATATTTCACTTTATGGGAATTGAACCTAGGTAGGGAGGATAACGATCATTCCTCCCAACTACCCGAGCTAGACCTAATATATATATATAGAGAGAGAGAGAGAGTTTTTATTTGATAAGATTTATATGATTGGATCTTAATAATATTTTAACTATAATGTTTTTAAAGGTTATGATGTTTGAGGAAAAAATTCAAGTAGTTCTCCTCATTTTGAGGATGGTACCCAAGCTAAACCCTAAATTCTTTAAGGCATAAAGCCATGCCAACAATATGGTGCAGGGATGATTTTAAGGAACCATACTTATTTAAAAGTGTATAAATGTTGGTGAATACTTATTTTTCAAAAAATATTTTAATTTCCAAGTATACCCCATCAAAATTGGGCGAAACAGGGCTTCAAAAAATGCAAAATGACAAATCTCTTTTAGGAGAAAAACATGGAAAAATAGCCCACTGAGCTAAAATTATCATTGATATGGTGTTAAGTTGTTACAACAAAATACTTGTTATAAGCTCAAGTTACTTATGGAAGTAAAACCTAGATGGGGAGGATAATACTCCATTTTACAACCACTCGGGCTAATACTCATTTATTGAAGATCTTCAATATTAACCAACGTAGATCCAAATCCTAGGCTCTATCAAGCACTGAGATGGATCAAATCTCTCGAGGTGCAAACCTCTTCTTAGGTATCCATTGATTTGATTCAAACCAAAAGACACATCTTTTTATTTAAGGTCCACATATAATATTTTTATTATTAATATTTAATATTATTTATGCCCCACATATAATATTTTTTATTTTGTTAGGAAAGAACATTGCATCATTTCCCCACACATGGTTTTAAGACCATGTGCAAGGCCTCCTAAACAACCGCAANAAGGTCCACATATAATATTTTTATTATTAATATTTAATATTATTTATGCCCCACATATAATATTTTTTATTTTGTTAGGAAAGAACATTGCATCATTTCCCCACACATGGTCTTAAAACCATTTACAAGGCCCTCCTAAACCATGTACAATAAAACCATGGGTTGTTTAGGAGGCCTTGCACATGGTCTTAAAACCATTTACAAGGCCCTCCTAAACCATGTACAATAAAACCATGGGTTGTTTAGGAGGCCTTGCACATGGTTTAAAAACCATGTGCAAAGCTTTCTAAACCATGTACAATAAACCCATGGGTTGTTAAGAATGCCTTGCACATGGTTTTAAAACCATGTGCAAGGCCAACATTTTTTTGCGGATAATTCAATTTTGTGTTTTTTTCTTGACCCACATAAAAGCCATGTGCAAAGCTTCCTAAACCATGTACAATAAACCCATGGGTTGTTTAAAACCATGTGCAAGGCCAACATTTTTTTGCGGATAATTCAATTTTGTGTTTTTGTCTTGACCCACATTTTTTTTACGGATAATTAAATTTTTACTTTTCTATTGTTTTGTTAAGTAGTAAGATTATAACATCTCCCCCATATTAGATGTTTTTGTGGCAGACATTTATTTTGTCCTATTAGAAAATTTATTTTTTATTAATAAAAATAAAGTGATATTATTTTTTATTTTGTGTTTCAAAATCTCTCCCATAATATTCACTATTACTATTATTTTTTGCCGACATGTTACAAACATTACATCACGTTACAAGATCTCTCCCATAATATTCACCATCACTATTATTTTTTGCCGACATGTTACAAATGTTACATCATGTTACAAGATCTCTCCCATACTGGGCTGTAGAGCGCCTCTTGGCGCAACAAGTTAGGTATCTTCCTTGTTAGTCCATTCCCATGTATCTAGCGACCATATCTCTCATTTTTATGAAAACATTCTAGAAGTCATGATTGCTCCTAACTATGAATGGGATGACATGCACCATTATTCTTACTTTATATTTTAGGATGCATTCACCCGTTCCAAACCCTCATACTAGTTGACCATTGAGGCAAAGGATTTCAATCCCCACGGACATAGATTGCATGAGACTTAAATTTGAAAGCATATTGCTTGGCCCTTGGTTGTTCCCTTGAAGAGGTTTCAACTTGTCAAGTGCTCTTTCAAAAGTTCCATGACATTTGCAATGAGTCCCATTAAAAAGCCAATGGCCTTAATCCTAGCACTATCGAGCACCACATTGAAACATGGTTAGTTGCATCACACGTTTTGCACAAACAAAGGACTATCCATCTAGCCAAAGATCTATCCATTGAGAAAGAAATTGATAAACTCTTCATAGCAAGGTTTATCTATCCAACCTCTTATACCTCCCATGTCTCTATTCGCGTCCCACTAAATAAAAAACATGGCACAATCACATTTGTATTGATTTCCATGATCTTAACCAAGCATGTCCCAAGGACAAATTCCCTAGCCGCTTCATTAACAAAGTGATTGATGAATGTGCTAGCCGTTGAGTTCCTTTCTTTCCTAGATTAGTTCTCAGGGTATAGCTAGATCATACTTTGACAAGTAGATCAGTATAAGATGTCTTTTACCATTCATGATGTCCTTTGGACTAAAAAATGTTGAAGCCACATTTTAGTGAATGACTTAATCCACATCATCTCAACATCTGGACTTAGCTTGACAACCTCATAACTTAATTGAAGAAAAGGTCCCAACATTTAGAAGACTTTTGCCTTGTTTTTCTACTATGCCCACAATATAACATACATTTCAACTCTCTCAAGAGTGTCGTTTGTGTCTTTGTTGGGCACCTTTTGGGATTCATAATCTCAAGCATGGGATTACTTTATATCCCTTGAAATCCATGATATTTAAAATCCGGCCACCATGTACTTTGCACCAATTATAAAGCCTGCAAGACAAATATAATTTTTTTATGTAGGCTTGTTCATGACTAGGCCACATGTGCTTATGTGTTTTTGCATCTCATATGCTAAGACATCGATTTCGGATGTGTTGACAAAGCTCAACATACATTTGACACATTGAAACATGCACTCACAATAACACCCCTTATTAGCCCCCTCGACTCCAATAAAGAACTTATTGTTTACATTTTTTCGTTGGTCTTTGTTGTAACACGAGGGCTAGTTAAAAAAGGGGAGCATGGTTACAAGTATGTGATCTATTATACCAAGAAGAACCTAGCAAGACCATCACTCAAAATTGCAATGATCATGAAAATATATCCTTGGTTGTAGTGTATTTCGTTCAAAATCATCCTCGCTGCATTATGTTGCATACAACCAAGGTCACAAGAAATTTGAACCTCATGCAATACATATGAGGGTGATGACTTATCAATGGTAAGTTTGTTTGTTCGCTTGCTATCCTTCATGAATTTAATCTTGAATTTACTACACTAGGAGAAAAAGGCCTTAGTGCTTTCCGAGTTAAACACTACCTTTCCAACTAGTGTAGTAGACCCCCCTCTCAATGACCACGTTCATAATCAACACCTTTTTATAATTTCATTGGAGGATTGTTGGTACAACATAATATTGATTTGTCTCGACCCCATTGGGGTGCATGTCAATACAACATGGTATACAAAATGGGGGCATCTTGCCCATACATACGATCTTTCCATTACCGTGGTGGAGGAATTTTCTTTGAGGGTAGTGAGTCCTTTGCAAATGTTGCATCATTAGCTCCTTCTCTGTCTCTCGCCAGATCCCACATGATCTCACTTGCCATGGTATCCCATCACATGATTAAGTGCCACTCCAAAGGGATCCTTGTGCAAGTACTCATGATCGTGTTGCTAAGGTCTTAACCACCTCTCTTAGACACACCATATAGGACTAGGTCCAACTACCACCACAGATCGATCATTATTCTCCTCTCTGCTTCCACCTTGGCCTCTAATTGAAATTGCGAGGTGGAGTTTCCAGCGTCATCATCATTACGATGCCATCACCACCTTGCTATTGTTGCAAGTGTTCTTGTTGGTGATGTTGTTGCAGTTGGCTTTGATGGTCCCATGTCTACAAAAAACAAGGGTCATCGATACTTCAAATTTGCAGTAAGTTTTAGAAGATATCTAGCTAACCATTTACACTACGTAAACATAAAAAAACAAAACAAAAGCACTTACCCATGGGCCCCTACCCTCACCTAGTAGTCTTAACATATTAGTATTTACTCGAGAGTCCATACCCACATATGGTTACTCCTCGATGCCGACTATCTACTATGCCTAGTAGGTGAGAAAGTTCGAAGTAAAATCCTTGAGAACACCACCACCTCCTAGCTAGGCCATCATCTCTCCCTAGTGATACATCCTTGGATCATGTGCACCTCTAGACCTAATTGTATGTTGTGGGCGGATTAAATGCACTTATTTAAAGAAAACAGAGCAAATGAGGGTTTTAAAAGCAAACTGTCTCCCATCTTGCTGAAAGGAATGGGTTAGTTTTGATCATAACATCGTCAACCCTCTAACACTTGCGTGATGAGCCTCATCTACTCACCATAGATAGTTTGTGGGAAATGGGATTTTAACACTCATGCCATTGCAACCGCTATGGCCCTTGTCCCCAAAGAGGTCATCCCAATAATCGAGATCGCACCCTCTACCTTGGTCCTTTGATCTTTGTAGTGCTCTGCATCAAATGATCAATAGTCTTGAACCCCACCATGTGGGGGTGTGTCTCTCCTATCACCCCTTTTATTTGGCATCCAATCATAAAATCTATATTTGGGAGGGTCAACTCTAGTCATTGGTGCCTCACGTTAAAATAATGCGTGTCAGGGCACCACATCTTGATGATCTATCGTAGGAGCTCCTCAATAAAGTGCATAAGCGAGCACTCAAAAGACTTGAGTAGCCCACAATCAACCAACCACCTTCATACTAATGGTTCATGGGATACCTCCATGCAAAATTGGTCATAGTCTCTCTCTCCAACTCACCAACTTTGTTACTCCCACTTACGAAAAAAGAAGATTTTTTGTCAATGTCATGCGGCCTATACATTTCCTTGTCATGCCATTCACATGGTTGTCTCAAGTAGAGACGCCCTCGTACAAGCAATCAATAACGATGCAATTTTAGCATGTGACTCATACACGAAATGGTAGTGTTCTTATGCACAAATTGCAAAAATACTGTGATCACACTTGTTGCTCCCATAAACAATTGCACGATTTATTTGCATAGGCAAGAGTCTTATCAATTACAATTGCACACTCATGCAATTGTTTGTTAAATAGTTACACATCTTCATGTGTCTGTCTAAGGAATAGTCATGCAAAGTATTTGTGTGGTTGATGACCCTGGTGCCTATGTGTTTTTTGACTATTGAAGGAACAACCACACCATTCACACAACTATTCCCTTGACATCTATGCGAGATGATGAAAAACCTAAGGGGATTTTTTACGAGTCACTAGAGCCTTAATATAGACATTAAATGAATAAAATGGAAGGGAATGAATAAATTTCTCATATAGTGGTCATAAAAAAATGATAGTCCAATTTGTCACAAAATTTGGAAGCTTTGGGGTTTTCGAGGTAAGGTGAACTCATCGAGACACAAATGATTTTCATTTCGTGTGCTCGACCCAACTTATAGGTTTATCCCTAATTTTATTTTTCCCTTAAAGAGACCTTGGGACCTTTGTTCATCATGTCATTTGCACTGTTAAGATCATTTGTTTGATCACTTCCATGTTGCATGTAGAGACCTATCTGCTAATAAGGGGTGAAATGCTAATTGAATACCAACTATGTTTATATTTATGTCTCACAAACTAATATACACACTTTCACTAACTACCATTTAACAATTGAGACCTTGGGACCTTTGTTCATCATGTCATTTGCACTGTTAAGATCATTTATTTGATCACTTCCATGTTGCATGTAGAGACCTATTTGCTAATAAGGGGTGAAATGCTAATTGAATACTAACTATGTTTATATTTATGTCTCACAAACTAATATACACACTTTCACTAACTACCATTTAACAATTTAGTAGAGCTTCCTAATGAATTACAATTCCCTTTTATTTGAAAATAGCTAAATAGTAAATAATTAACTTAAAACAATTATTCTCAGAACAATTAAATTTAACTCTACTAGAAATACTACTTACCTGGTTCATATGCTCCCTAGTCTTCCAGCAGCCAACACCCTCCTCAACAACAGAGTTGAGGGGACAACTCTCCACCCAACCAACCCTTAGCAGATAGTTGAGGCCCCCAAGTTCCCAACAGATGATGTTATGCCAACTAAATCTCTTCATTCTCACTACTTTCAATCTTCCTTACAACAATTCCCGAAACATAAGCTCAATCAAGAAAACCAAAGAGAAGACAATTCACAGCTCAGGTAGACCACTCACAACCACCTAACAGACCAATAACAATAGACACCAGAAAAACCAAACCCATACCTCTAGACCTTACCTCCTCTACCATGTATGCCCCTATTCTTTCCCTAAATCCCCTTTTATGCAATTAATTCATATTATTAATTAATTTAACATTATTTTGCATAGATGCCAAGTGGCCTCCATGCACTTACCTATCTTACTTATACTTTATTAACTTAATAATGATTTACTTATTAATGTTGTTGTTTAACTTTTTTCATGTTTTCTTTAATTTAATAAATATCTAATTTATTATTATACTCATAAGAGCTAATTATGCTTATAATAATATAATTATTCTTAATTAATATTTGGGGTGTTACATACTACCCCCTTAGCCCAGTGGGTTAGCTCAAGTGGGTAAGTGTTGTAAACAACAAGCATAAGGTCTCGAGGTCGAATCCTTGGGTAGTTATGCTAAGGCCTCACTTGATGTCCCCACCGGGTTAGGTTGCCTCCTCACTGCCACAGAATGGTTTACTTTGGTTACCATCCTTGAAATGAGGGGAAGTGCCTAAGGGTTTCCCATGATAGCTTTTTGTCAAAAAATAATAATAATCCCCCCCTACAATAAACTTTGCCTCAAAGTTATACTCCGTACAATAGCACACAAGGTTTAACTTAAACTAATAGTACAAAACTTAAATTTCTATATCACAACACAATACAAGACTTAATTAGTTTAGTAGATATTTAGTATTACTGTGAAGATGGAAATTTGTGCATGTGGCTAACACACAAAACATTTCCTCTTGCAGTAATATAATTGGACACCCTAATTTATGACACGCTCTTGATTAATTTCCAATGATCTAATATGCAACCATTCATACAAGTTATGCATAAATCTAATCACACGCTTCAAGCTTTATTCATGTCATAGTAAAATAAAATAAAGTTCAAAATAGAAAGTCATAAAGCACAACACTCAAAAACTTCCTCATACCTCACTCACCCTCTCCCTAGGAATCTTACCATTCAATCGACCTCCATAACCCTCCACACCATACATTGGATGGTTTCGCTCGCCGTGGCATGATCCCTCTATTGTAACCTATTCGCAGATCATACAACGAGCATCAATAGTCTTCATTATTAGCTTCAATGCTAAGTTGTCCTTACTTTTGGTATCTATTGCGACCTCATTGGATTTAGCCGAAATCTGGGTCTCATTTGGTCACCAAGCGACTGCCCGTTACCTAGGTGTTTGGTTATTGGTACACTACCCTCAGTGTACCCCAAGCATCTCAAAAGGTTGGCCCTGATTTTGTCCCTATCTTCCCTAAGGCAACCAACCCCAAGCATCGCAAGTCCTCTATATACCTCCCCCCTACGGCTAATATGCCTCAAGCCGTGGACTTCTAACAAAGCCACAACTAACATAGAATGATCTGTCGAGTTGTCCCCCAACCCATAAAAGTATATAGTATCATCATTTTCATTTGTGGTTATGGGTCACTATGAAATCATAGAAAGATAGTAAGTTTCCTTAAACATATTTTCATTTGCCACCAAAACATTAATTAGTGCTCATCTTTTTAAATAAACATTATAATATAAATTCTTTCTAAACATATTCTTCTCAAATAGTAACCCATGATAACCCATGATACAATACTTTAATCTTTCAAAATGTGAAATTGACATGTCATCAATACCCACCATGTATTAACATTTATTACAAAAATCAAAGTGTGAAATTGACATGTCATTAATACCCACCATATATTAACATTTATTACAAAATTCCAAACCCAATGTCAATATAAACAACATCCTAAAGCCATATATTATCAATCACTATACATCTAACTATATACAGATATTATGGTAAACCCATTAAATATCATACTTATATGACTATTGTAATATATTATGGTAAACCAATTAAATATCATACTTATATAACTATCATAATATATTATGATAAACTAATTAAATATTAATATTATGATAAGCCAATTAAATATCATAAGGATATGACTATATGCAATATATTAAAATAAACCAATTAAGTGTTATACTGATTCAAATATAATATCAAGACATCATTTATGTCCTATATGTTTTTTTTACAATCATGAAATAACAAATACAAATGTGTACACTAACCTAAAATAGCATCTTAGAAATGTCTGTCACATGCCACTAATATAAGGACGAAATAACAAAAAAGTACAGAGGATCCACCTAAGTAGCAGCATCTTTTAACTATAAAACAACAAAACGTGTTGAACATCAACACAAGTAGCATCATACGAACTGATAACCATACTCTACGTGAATACAAGTGGCAGACTGAAGTCTTAGGAGGCGTTCCAATCGAAATGGTAGTTTATGAAGGTGAATGAAAGTGATTGTTTAAACTTCTTTTAATTTTGCAATTACAAAGAAAAAATGTATATTGCATCTTGATTAGAATCCACCCTCTTATAGGTAGCCTTTGTCATAAGGCCTTGAAATTTCAAGGCCAACATTGGTAGGGTAAGGTGAAATTAAACGATATAATTAAAAAGTTAAATGTGTGGTAATTAATGTGAACAGACGTCAAACACTTACTATGAGATGATTATCAATATTATAATTAACCTTTGTACCAATTCCATTTGGAATCATGTATATTCTCAACTTTTGCATATGACAATGCATATATTTATTGATAAGGGCATGTGTATTTGTGTTAATATTATGTTCATCAAGACCTTATTAATGGCAAACACTTAGCACTTAGCATATTGCTAATGTGTTTTGTAGAAAGAACAATAAGAGACATGATATGAAGATTATGCATCAATTAAATTCTTAAATTCTTTTTAGTGAAGGCAAATACAAATATGAAGAAGTTGTTGAAGATGTTGAAGGCTTTTGTTGGCGAATTATGTAAGTATTTTCTATGAAGTCATCAACTTCGTTAGTTTACGGCATTGTTAAAAGCCTTGATGAAATTAGTTAAGTCTAAGTGAGTCCATTTGTCAAAGTCAAATTGTAAGGTTAACATTTTTTTAAAATTTAGGTGTAAATGAGATAAAGTCCATAAAGTGTCTCCTTGTTATTAAACTTGAATAAGGTAGGTAGACAAGTGATGAGTCAAAGTTATGAAAATAAGTGCTTTTAAGATGTAATCTATTGTTGGCCAGTCATGAAGTAGGATGACAATTGATGTCAAATTGAGTCAAGCAACTTAGTCAAGATCCTAGATGAAAAAGCATTGGATTTGGACTTATCTATAGCTAGGAATATGTACAAATACATGAATAATACTTGACTTATTCAAAATTTTGGAGGCAAAACTTGAGACCAATTGAGACAAGAGGACACAAGTCGGAGAAAGATTAAAATAAGTTAATCAAAGAAGGTCAATGCAACTTTGGAGAAATATAATGCAAGTTGAAGCACACAAAGACTTAGAATTGATCATAGCAAATGATAATTCTTCAACGTTGTGACCTGAAGGTGCCTATAAAATCTAGGCAATAAACAACTAGATGGAGGGTTGCTGCAATGTTAGATGTTAGGATGATATGGATGACCTTGTCAGATGTATGGCTTCATAAAAAATAGCATAACTACAGTCCACAGTCCTTCTAAGTGTCATAAGAACATTGGTGGAAGTTTACAAACTTTCATATGTAGTGTCTTGGTGAAGAGGTAACAAAATTCAATTGATGTTTGCATGAAGGCACCATAATAGATGATGTAATAGGAAAATAACATAACACAAGATGTTTTTAGAGTATAATGAACGCCAACAGAAAATAGGATTCAATTTGTAGATATCGCAAGTTGAAGAAGGGCAATGTTCAAGATGATCAATGGTCACCTTATTGGGTGAATTTGGGGGTCTACTTTTGTATGTGGGATGTATATAGATTAAAAAATACCTATATCAAGATGTTCTTCATGTCCTCCTTTTTGGGTCCTCTTTAAAGAAATCCATTCAACAGATGTTGTGCCCTCACCTGGTAGCTACAATATAAATATTTGCGTGATAATTTAATTGCTATAAATTGTTTATATTCAATGAAGAAAATATAGAGAAAGAATATGTGCCTTGATTTTATTGGTCCATATTATGGGATTTTTTCTTTTGCAAAGATATATTTATGGTAATAGCTTAACAGTGTGCCAATGCAACAACATAGGATTCCCGACAAGCAAAGCGCTTATACATAGTATTTCAGGAAAGCAATGTGATCAGTTGACGACTTGTAATCGACTACAACTTCTTCAATTACAATGCTCAAATTGGAAAACAAGAGTCATTGACGAGATTCAAAGTTGGGATAGTCTCAAGTATCTTATATGCTGTTTCACATAATCAAGATTGCATTGAGCAGTGGGATTGAGAAAATAGAGTTGAGATATTTGTAAAATTGTAATCCCAAATGGAGTTAGGATCAAAACCCTAAATTTATTTATTGATAGAAATTTTTGATCCAAATTTATATGTAAGCCTCTTTTATTGAACCCCATTCTCAAGTCACACATAGATAAACCTAGCTCTAATACTAGATGTAGAGACCCATATGCTAATCAAGGGCTAAATGCTAATTGAATACTAACAATGTTTATGTTTATGTCTCATAAACTAATATTCACACATTCACTAACTACCCTATAACAATTTGGAAGAGCTTCTTAATGAATTGCAATTTCTTTTTCTTTGAAACTAACTAAATAGTAAATAAGTAAACAAGAACAACATTCCTCGGAATAATTAAATTAAACTCAACTGGAAAGACTACTTACCTGGTTGCATATGTTCCCTGGTCCTCCAACAACAAACACCCTCCTCAGCAGCAGATTTGTGGAGACAACTCTCCACCCAACTAACACACAGTAGATAGTTGAGGCCCAGAGCCCCCAACAAATAATGCTATGCCAACTAAATATCCTCAACCTCATTGCCCTCAATCCTCCTTACAATGTTTCCCCAAACAGAAGCTCAATCAAGAAAACCAAAGAGAAGACAAGTCACAGCTCAGGTAAGCCACTCACAACCACTTAATAGACAAATAGCAATAGACACTAGAAAAACCAAGCCTTTACCACCAGACCATACCTCCTCAACCATGCATGCCCCTATTCTTTCCCCAAATCAACCTTTAATGCAGTTAAGTCATATTATTAATTATTTTAACATTATTTTACATGGGTGCGAAGTGGCCTCGATGCACTTAACTCTCATAATTATACTTTATTAACTTAACGATGCTTTACTTATTAATGTTGTTGTTTAACTTTTCCCCTCTTTTATTTAATTTAAATTTTTTAAATTTATTATTATACTTATACGAGCTAATTATTCTTATAATAATCTAACTATTCCTAATTAATCTTTGGGGTGTTACATTGCAGGCTTTGTTTCTTGTGTAAAAGTATTTCACCGAAGAACTATTTTCTCACAATTTTCATTTCACTAATACAAGAGCTCACAAACCTTGTTTTTTTTAACACCGCACCATTGGATTTGTTTTCATGAATACTTTTATTATGTGGTATTTGTTTCATGTGTGCAAGATTTTAGTTTGAGAGTCATTTTTTTCTACAATTTCAACCAAGGTCCATTGCCAACCCCTTTAGGTATACTTCTTCAAACTGACATTTAGACATCATATCCCCTCTCAATATGTTGTATTTTCCTTGTTTGGTTCTCCCTAAACATGGATTTAAACTTCAATCCCCCTTCAACAAGTAGCTTCACACATTCACATTGCATTGAACTATTGTAAGGCAATAGTACTCTAGCTCCATGTGTTTCCTTTGTTTACTATGCCATTGCATGTTGGTATTCATACTACTTCTTCCCTCTTTAGGATTGGGAGTTTGTATAACCACATCACACAAAAAGCCTCGTACTTCGCTTTCATTAGTTTGATGACCCATTCCCCCCAACTCCCAATTGGTTCATATCATTTATGGTTTATTATACTAATGCTTCACCGCATTTCATGGTTTCTTGTCTCATCATTTGTCTTGAATCAAGTAAGTGGAGGGTAGCTTATGTTATTGATATTTAGCTTTGACTCTATGAGTCCTTCGGTCAAATCATCCATATGTTGGAGAGTTTTATGGATCTCATTTGAACTATGATACATGTTTGTACTCTAGTAGTTGTAATTAACATGAGATTGTTGAATAATAAGAAGGCCTCACTTATGTGGATGCTTTCTCACCTTGGTGTTTTTCCACGTAAATCTTGTCTCATATCTCTTGTATTTCTTACTTCTTCCTATTCTATTTTGATGCTTTCGATATGAGTTTAGACATAGATCTTGTGGTTATATGTTATTGCATATGTTCATGATATTACATGCTATCAGAGAATATTACCTAGANTAGGCCCTTCTTTAGTAGATCTGCAAATAGGTATGGATCACTGCTTAGGTTCTTCAATTTCAAAGTATTATTGGCTATATCTAACATTGGCATTAAGTCTAGAGCATGCAAATTAGCTAATATTGAGTATTAGCTTGTCAAATTTGGCGCTTATTTACCCTTGTTATGATTCTAGCAATATAGAGGACAACCCACTTTTGTAAACTTTAAACATAAAATATTAGGAATATATGCAATAACATATAACCAAAAGATCTAACCTATCTAAACTTATATATTGGAAAGCATCAAAATCGAACATTGAGATCTAAGAAGCAAGATTGATGAGAGAGATGAGACAAGATTTACGTGGTAAAACTCCAAGGTGGCGAAATATCCATGGAAGTAAAACCTTCATATTATTCAACAAACTCTTCCCAATTACAACTGCTAGAGTACACACATGTATGGATCAGTTCAAATGGGATACATACAACTCTTAAACATATGGATGATTTGACCTAAGGATCCATACGGTCCAAGTTACAGATCAATACCATAAGCTACCCTCCACTTGATTTAGAACTAATGTCTTTAATTTATAGTAACCAAGAGAAACCTGGACCATTGATCTTAAGGGACAATCAAGGGTGGAGATCAATCAATTCATAAAGGTTGATGATAAGCTCATTGAGAGATAATGGAGAAGTTGTGATAAAAATGATCTATTAGCTTAGGTAAATATTTCCTCACAAATTGGTCACCACCAAATAACTCCCAAAAACGATCTTCATGTGCACATGTACAATATTATAAAGGTCTAGTCATGCCAAGTTACATGTATAAGTTCCCCACAAATGATGTTATAATGATCATCATTATGACAATACATATAATATCACATCAAGCCAATAGAGAACATTGAAACACATTCTAACATTCCCCCTTAATGTTGACTAGAGGAATGAGCACCTAAGTCAAGGAAGGAGTCGTGTTACATAAAAATAATATACCAATGATGTGAGAAATTTGAGATCTCACAAGTCTAATAACCCTCATTGTGTTTACAAATGCCTCAGAATGATTTTCTCACAAGCATCATAATGATAGGCTATACAATGGTAATGTGGTTAGTATACAATCATCATACATCAGAGATGTAACAAACACAGTTGGAATAAGATGGCATTACATTACATTCCCCCTTAATGACAACTTGAAACATTCTAGATAAAATGGCAAAGAGAATTCCAAACTTTGCTAACGTTAATGATAAGCTGTTAGTTGAACAATGTAAGAAACTATCAATAAGTTGGAACTTGATCCTTAATAAGGTGCAAGAAGAAGATGTCTGCTACCATCAAGAATCAATGTAGAATGACCAATAATGACAACATCTATATGCTCATGATGAAGTGCTAAACAACTCAAGATAGAGTAATAATCTATATAACCAATCTGTCTCCAAACTCTTCACAAATAGCACCATGGAACATGTGAAGCAAACAAAGAGCTAACTACAAGAAATAAACTCCAAGATTAAATGCATGAATCATTATGGCAAGTCCACGTTGTGTCAAAGAAAAATCTCCCTAGCAAGACATGAAAGATAGTAGAACATGAAGCTTAATGTGATCCAACAAGCTGAAGATGTTAATGATAAACCATAGTGCTTTAATTAAGAACTTTAACATGACCGCACAATGATAAAGTTCAACAAGTGCTCAAATATACACCACTTAATGTAATATGGTCTCCCCGCACAAATACATGGTGCCAAACAAAGCACCAATTTTTGCCATCAACAAATTGTCTCAAATATAAATATGTTGTCACAGTCAAACAAAGGAGATATGCAACCATTACCATATTGAACAATCATATGGAAAATTCTTGAATTTTGGGGTAGCTGATGTCTTGCTGCAAATTTGTTCAAATCTTTTGCTACAAGTGTTATTCATTATTTTATATCAAATTGTTATTCATTTTGCTACAAGTGTCGAAATCAAATTCTGTTAAAGACCCGTTTGATATATCAAAGAGATATTTCCATCAATATATGGACTGGTCCTATAGTAGCCTAAGGAGTGAGAGAATGCCTATTGAAACTCAAGGTACATGATCTTCTTGTGTCAAATACATGTAGAGCTTAATTTGATGATATCTCCCAAATCAAGAAGTAAAAGGAAATTCTCTGAAAAACCCATTTGAGATATCAAAAACAATATTTCCATCAATATATGGTGATTATTTTGTAGTAGCTTAAGAAGTGAGACAATGTCAGTTGAAGCCTGAGGTATGCATGACCTTCTTGTGTCAAATACATGTAGAGCTTCAATTGATGATATCTCCCAAAATAGGAAGAACAATGAAATTCTTTGAAAAATTCATTTGAGATATCGAAGAAATATTTTAAATGAGATATGGTAGACCCTTTGAAATGCTCATACAAGTCACAATAATTATTTAAAGTTTGAATAAGTGGGTTGTCCTCCATTTTGTTATAATGAAAACTAGAGTAAACATAGGCCAAATTTAACAAAATAATAGTCAATCTTGGCTAATTTGCATGCTCCAGATGCAATGGAAATGTCATATATGGCCATAAACTCTTAGAATTTGAAGAACCTAAGTGGTGGTCCAAATCTATTTGCATGTCTACTAAAGAAATGACCCAAATAAAACAATTTTGAGGTGGTGGGCTAGCAGATATGTAGCTCTACTATTGTTTCATAAAAAAACCAATATAGAATTTTACCCATGGAGTTATATCTATGTAAAAGGCTTCGATACTATGTAATATCAAGAACTTATGCAATAACATATAACCACAAGATCTAACTTATTTAAACTCATATGGAAATCGTCAAAATAGAATAGTAAGATCAAAGAAGCAAGAGAGACAAGAGATATGAGAGATTATTTACATCGTAAAACCCAAGGTGGGAGGAATATCCACAGAAGTAAAGTAATGCCTTCTTATTTTTCAGCTAACTCCTCCCAAATACACTTGCTAGAGCACATATGTCTATGAATTTCAAATGGGATCCATACAACTCTCCAACAAATAGATAATATGGCCTAAGGACTTATAAGGTCCAAGCTAAATATCAATACCATAATTTATCGGCCATTCACTTTATTTAAGAATAATGACCAAGAGAAACTTGGGCCATTGATCATAAGGCACAATCAAGGGTGGAGATCAATTAATCCATTAAGGTTGATAATCAGGTCATTAAGAGATAGGGGAGAAGTGGTGCATAAGAACAACCTATTAATGTAGGTCAATGTTACCCAACAAATGTGTCACCACCAAATAACTCCCGAAAACTATCTCCATGTGGACATGTGCAATATTATAAAGGTCCAGTCAAGTCAAGTTACATGTATAAGTGCCCCATAAATGATGCTATAATTATCATCGTTGTGTCATTAAGAAGAAGATTACATCAAGCCACTAGGAAA
This sequence comes from Pseudotsuga menziesii, assembly GCA_001517045.1. Lineage (NCBI taxonomy): Eukaryota > Viridiplantae > Streptophyta > Pinopsida > Pinales > Pinaceae > Pseudotsuga > Pseudotsuga menziesii. Next base: position 236,213 of record LPNX010683881.1, on the reverse strand, counting down.
CATTAAAACATAATCTAACATTTCCCCTTAATGTTGATTAGAGGAATGGGCATAGTAAGTCGAGGAAATAACTATGTTACATAAGAATAGTAGACTGATGATGTGAGTAATTTGAGATGTCACAAGTCTAATGCACCTCAATGTGTGTACAAATGTCTTGGAATGATATTTTTCACAAGCATCATAATGATAGGCTATACAACAATAATTGTGGTCAGTAAGCAATCATTACATTAGGGATGTAATAGAGACATTTGGAAGAAGATAGCATTACATTACATCGTATACCATTTACACTTTACTCCATTCATTTATCCCATTGAGGAAACCCAACCTTGGCTTATACCATTTGTTATCATTTGTTTCACACATGTAAGATATAATCACTTGGTCACATTTTTGTCACTTGTCTTCTTGCTTGTAACAAATCTAGATTGTTTTATTCCTTGGAAAAGAGAAAATATAAAACATCAACAAAATACCAAAAATTTAAAAAAAAAAAGATGGGGAAACATTCTTGGATTCATTCTCATTACTTATCTTACTCTTAACCGCATTCTTTTTCGCCCTTGTTTGAAGCATTGGTATTTAGTGACCCATGTATGTTCCTTTTATAGAATATAAAGGTTTTTTGCATCCCATTCCTAATCCACACAACCTCATTGTTGGGATTAATAATATTTAATCCTACCATCAGCTTGAGTCATCGTTTTGGTCCATCAGTATCCTCAAGTCCTAAGTTTGTTCTTGTCCATGTGCTCTCTATCTCACCTTCTACATTCCTTACCTCTAAGTTGTAAAACTTGACATCTATTTCTTTTAAGTCAGTTTGGTTTATCATGACTACCTAAGTCTCTTGACATTGAAGGGAAGGCCCAAGTCTCATACTCATTAGCTATCTCATCTCCCGAATCAAAGTGTTAATGAGTTATATCTATTACTACATGATTTGTGCCTCGTGTTGGTTTTTAGGAACTCAATATTCCTTGTCTCCGATGAACTCTCCCTTATCGAAATTGACTCTTTTTACTCTAGGGATTGGTTTTGAGGCTTCAGTACCTTGGCTCCCATTTACATCAAAGATTGGAGTTACTATCAACCATGGAGAGTCACCATTGCTCTCTAACCCAATCATTTCTCACATGCTTTCCTACAACTCTTTCTCACGATACGAAGACTTGTGCACTAAGCCCATTGCATTAGATCCTAACAAATACTACCAAGATATGTATGGATCTTCTATGCATCATTTGCAAACCCTAAAGTAGAGTGATGTTTCGGGTGCCCCCTTACTTATTCCAACTAGTATGCATTGATGGTTACAATGTTTTACATTTAGTTGAGGACCTCACACTCTCGTTGGTATCCTTTTGATGTATTTTTAAGCTTCCTTGGGTACCATTTTTTCCTCTCATATCAATGAATTAAAGCTATCTTCGTGTGTGTGGAAATAGGTTGTATAGTCTTTAGCTCTAGTTTTGACAGAAGCAACATTATTTTTTTCAAATGTATTCAAATCTGGTCTCTCTTGCCTCGATCACATAATGCAATTTAGTTTGATAGTTTCATGAGAATGGGGAAACCTACCTCATTTGTATAGATATTTTCATTTGGATTACCTCCTTTTTGGTTGTTTGTAGGTGGTATTCACATCTTTCCTTGGTCATCCTTCCTTCCTCATCTCTCTCTCTCTCTCTCTAGTCTTCTAATTCAATAGTCAGCTAAAGAAAACATGATGTCTTTATGCTACATGAGATTCTCCTAACCTAACTTTTTATCAGCAAGCAATTGTTATCATCCTATTGTTGCTCCTTTGACATTCAAGTGAGCATAAATAGAAACATCATAGTTTGGTTATAACTCATACAAATATAGTGAATTGTAGTCTCTAAAGGAATTTTATGGGCTACTAAGTAGGGTCCACTTATCTTGGGACCTTTTCGATGAATTTCACAAAACATCCCTCTAATGAAGCTACAACTTATGTGGGACATCACTTTCATGCCCACACAACCTATGTGGAAAAAAAACTTGAAAGCCACATGGCCCTATCTAAATAAAAGAAGGTGATCCCCACAACACATAAATGGCCAAGGAAAAATACAAATGAGAAGTAGTGGAATTGTGGCTTTGCAGAACCCCTCTTCACTACTTATTCATCTCAAGTGACACATTGTACTTGAGTTAAATGATCACCTTGCCATCACAAAGCATTCCCTTTAACATTCAATTAGTGGATTGGAAGTGTAAATTTTCCTTTAACATTCAAACTAGGGATAAACAATATATCAAAATTTCCTACTGATAACCACACACGAATATCTTTTACTAGTATGCAATAGAATATAAAGTTCTGAGAAATATTCACAACATCACATCACAATATAGACACTATTATTTTGGGTTTGGAAACCCCTGGAAAAACCCAAGATAGGAAAACCAGTGCAAATGTCAGATATGCAATTTTATTATCAAGATATGGAAATTTTATAACCAGTAGGTAAATACACCCAACTTGGAAAACTGAAAACCTCAACGAGATCACCGGACAACCCAGCTGCAGCCCCAACTACTTTGTGCAGTTGTACAACCATGCGTTAGCAGTACGACTTGTTGTACAAAACCATACAAATGCTGACGTCGGTTGTACGAAACCCTATGTCAGTAGTACAACGTCCCTGCTAGCTGTTGTTCTACTCCTCTACGCGATTTGTCTAGTCTTGAATTGGACTGGTGAACCTGTCGTGTAGTGGCTCCTTCGTCTTTTCTATAAAGTCCTTCTTTTGACTTCTCCCTGTCTGTATCATGTCTGTGTACGTGTCCTCTCCACCTAATCACCTTTTAACTTTATTGGCCAAGCGAAAACCCTAACCCTAGTTTAGATCACTTTAATTTATTTTCCAAAGTAAACTTGGGAAAAGTAAATTAAATACAATTGGTTTCCTAATTTAAGTCTTCTGCATGCAAGAACACATGTATGCAGGAAGACCTTCCTTGTTGCTACTAGTTTAACACTCCCTCTCAACGAGGAAGGGATTCGGCAGCAACCCCAACTTATCCCTAAACTTCACAAAATTTTGTCTACAAAGTTCCTAAGTGAAAATGTCTACCACCTACTCATCTATTTGTGTGTACTCCAACCGAATGGTTCCTCTTTGAACACAATATCTCAAGAAGTGGTACCTGATCTTTGTGTGTTTGCTTCAGTCATGGAACACTGGATTCTTAGATAGCCTGATGCCACTCTGATTGTCACAATGAACTATTGTAGCCTCTAGCTCACACTCGAATAACCCTGAAAGTAACTTCCTCAGCGACATACCCTCGTAAGCATCCATGTTGGCTTCCATGTACTCATCGTCAGCTAAGCTCAATGCAACTGACTTCTGCTTCCTGCTGAACCAAAACAAAACCCCTAATCCAATGCTAAAACAACACCCTGAAGTACTCTTCATCTCCTCTACACATCCTTCTAAGTCAGAATCCATGAATCCTACTAACTGTATACTCCCCTTGTGCTCATAAACTAATCCATACTCCACTATACCTCTGATGTAGCAAAGTATGTGTTTCACAATTGTCCAATGCACTCTCTAAGGGTCCACCATGAACTAGCTCAAAGAGTTGACTGCAAAGCTGATGTCTGGCCATGTATTAACCAGATACATAAGCGATCCGATAAGCTAATGATACACGGTAGGATAATATCCGTCTGACCCTGATGCATTAATCTTCCTCCAGTTGGAAACTAGAGGTATGTCCATAGGCTTGTAGTCCTCCATCCTGAATTTGTTCAATATCTCTACTGCATACTTCCCTTGTCCAATGAAGAAGCATCCATCTCTCTGCCAAACGTCCAAGCCCAAAAAGTAGTGCATCAACCCAAGGTCCTTCATCTCAAACTCAACTGCAAGGTTGGACTTGCAATCTCCAATCAACCTCTCATATCATGTAACAAAGAAATCAGCAACATATAGGACCAGTATGAGAGGCACCTCACCTATCAAGAAGTATAGGTTGTGGTCGGCCTCACTCCGCTGAAATCCCATCTTCCGTAGCTAGTTGCCATATCCTCAAGTACCATGCTCGAGGTGCCTGCTTGAGCCCATAAAGAGATTGATGTAGTATACATACAAGTGTCTACCTGTTCTCCACATCAAATCCCTCTGACTGTTCAATATATACCTCCTCCTCTATCACTTCATTGAGGAAGGCATTCTTGACGTCCATCTAATGGAATCGCCAACCCATCTCTGTTGCTAAAGAGATAATGGTACAAATGGAAGAATACCTAGAAAATGGGGCAAAGGTATCCTCATAGTCAATTCCTTCCTTCTTTGAAAACCCCTTTGCCATGAAGCATGCCTTGTACTTCTCCACGCTTATGTCTGCTGCATGCTTCACCTTGTAGATCCATATGGATCCCGCCAATTTTTTGCCTTCAGGTCTTGGTACAACCTCCCATACTTGGTTTTTCATAATGTAGTCATACTCCTCAACCATAGCCTCTTTCCACACATCATCTTGTGCAACCTCCTCAAAGCTGGAAGGTTCATAGTTAATCAACTCTGTCATCAGTGCCATATAACTGAGTCTCACCAGTGGATTTCTCCACCTCATGGAGCTCTGTGGAGGATCCACCTACCTAGAATCCTGAAATGTGGACCTAAACCACTTAGGCCTTGGCTTAGTGTCAACTTATTGCGGCTACTGGATATCCGTCTCCTACTATAGCTCATCTTCCAAGCTAATGACTAAAGGATCCTATCCACCTGAGTCCCTATGACTACTAGAACTTGTGCCCTGGGTCTGTATCTGTACCTGTACATCTGGCTCCTCCAACTTCACCCCTAAATATTGTGTTGGTTGCTACTCTATTGGTAAGTCCATAGATATCCGCAAGGCCCTATTATCGTCGAACTGGGCATCCCCGCTGACAACGATCCTCTTGCAAGCAAGAATGTAAACTATGTATGCCTTCGAAGTCCCCTTGTATCCAACACTAACCCCTTCTCTCTAGAAGGGTCTAGCTTCTTCCTAGTGTCAGCATGGACATGACAATAGAAGACACTTCAAAATATGCGAATGTGACTCATATATGGCCGACTGCCTGTGAAGATCTCCTCGAGTGTCTTCCGCCCCAAAGCCGTGCCAAGACACATGTTCTAAATGTACACTGCAGTCTTGTATGCCTCGGCCCAAAGGAATAGTGGTAATCCCTGATCAAATAACATGGCCTTGGATGCTCCTATGATAGTCTTGTTCCTCCGCTCTGCAACTCCATTCTATTGTGGGGTATGGGGCAAAATGTGCTCCTTCTTGATCCCCTTTGTCAAACAATACTCCATGAACTCATTGGAGGTGTACTCACCCTCGTTGTTTGTACTCAACACTCAAATCTTATTTCCTGTTTGGTTCTCCATGAGATTCTTGAACTCCTAGAACCTCTCAAAAGCTTCTGACTTGTCCTTCATGAATTAGATCCAGGTTTTCTTGGAGTAGTCATCAATGAAGGTTACACAATAACTGTAATGATTGAAAGAATGGACACTCATAGGTCCACATACATCATAATGCACTATGTCTAAGGGCTCCTTAGTCTTGTGCTCACTCTATGGGAAAGGATGCCTGATGTTCTTCCTCAAATCACAACCCTTGCAGTGGTTATGCTTCTCCTCCTATACCTGAGAAACTCCAATGACATCATGTCTCAAGTGCCTCAATGCTCCATGGTATAAGTGTGCCATCCTCCTATGCCACAACTCACCTTGACTGTTGTCGCTGCCGACTAGAGCCTTTGCAGGCTCAAAGTGTAGTCTATACACTTTCCCACTCCTGATGCCAATCACCTGATCCAAGCTCCGATTTGACCCCTTGGACCTGATATACACTCTATGGTCTCGTGATTTCAATTGAAATCCCTTGTCCTCCAGAGTGGAGACTAATATGAGGTTATTTATCAACCTTGAAATGTATAACATATCAAAAAAATTGAGGGGTTTTTGAGACTCCCTCTGAAATGAAATAGTGCAACTCCCTACGCCTGATACCGCGCATTATCACCCAGCTCAACGTGGATACCTTTTCCACCCTCCTACAAGGGCCTTGAAGAATCTCTTATGTCCAGTCATGTGGCTAGATGCTCCACTATCGATGTACCATATACTGCTCCCTATGGTGCTTTCCATGCAATCTATCAAGCAAAACTCCTCATCGAAGTTTCTATTGAACTCATCCACCTCTGCAGATCCAACCATTTGAGTGTTACTCTTCTTCTTCCTGTTTGGGCACTTGGAGGCAAAGTGTCCCTACTTGTGGCAGATAAAACAATTGACTTTTGATACGTCAAGGTTCTTCTTATCATCCTTCTTCTTCTTTGCCTTACCCTTGCTCTTCCCTGTAAGGGCTAGAGCCTCCTCATCCACAATATGTGGGGCACTGCTGGATGATCCTGATCCTTGACCCATGTGGGTCTCCTCCTTCACAAAGTCATCCCATAATCTATTCGATCCAGGGAGATTTTCCCTAGTCACCATACCCTTGACAAAGGTGTCCCATGGCTTAGAGAAACCATTGAGGGCTATACGAAGCTCCTCATTAACAATCTTAGAGCCAAAAAATCCAAGCTCATCCTTGGTCTATGTGAGCCTCATGAGATAAGCCACCACTCCTTCTCCCTTGGCCATCTTGGTATTGCGTATCCTCTCTTGCAAAACCATCTTTTGGTTCTTGTTCTTATTTTGGTACAGATTCTCCAAATCCGTCCACATCTCTGCTGCAATCTTCTTTTCGGAAAGGTGAGGGACTCTATGTTCCTTCACTCCATCCATGATAATCAACATGGATCTGGAATCAATTTTCTTCCAAGCTACTAACTCTGTCAGATCTACAGGATTAGCTTTCGTGGAGTCAATGTGCTCCTTTGCATCACTGACATCTAGGATCCTTGTGATCCTTTCTTTCCATGTAGGAAAGTTTTGAGCCCCCTGGAGTCTATCCTCAACTCTCAACTGCACAACCATACTGAAGTGTACCTATCAAACCCTAGATATGCAATCTAGGTTTGTGTCTTCAACATATCTGCCCCTGATCTATCACCGTTGCTACAAATCTCTCAGCTTGAGCTCACTAGCGCTCTGATACCATGTAAATTTTCATTTTACATTCAAACTAGGGCTAAGCAATATATCAATATTTTCTACTGATAACCAGACATGAATATATTTTACTAGCATGCGACAAAATATAAAGTATTGAGAAATATTCACAATATAGACATTATTATTTTGGGTATAGAAACCCCTAGAAAAACCCAAGATGGGAAAACCGATGCAGCAGTCAAATATGGAATTTTATTATCAAGATATGGAACTTTTACAACCAATAGGTAAATACACCCAGCATGGAAAACTGGAAACCTCAACGAGATATCTGGACAACCCAACAACATCCCCAACTACTCTACGCAACTATACGACCCAACGTCAGTAGTACGGCCTGTTGTACGAAACCGTACTGATGCTGACATCAACTGTACGGAACATTGCGTCAATAGTACGACCGCCATGTTGTTTGTTGTGTTGCTCCAATGCACGATATGTTCGGTCTCGGTCTGGACTACTGAACCTGTTGTGCAACTGGTCCTCCATCTTTTCTGTAAAATCCTCCCTCTAACTTCTCCCTGTCTGTATCATGTCTGTATACGTGTCCTCTCCACCAAATCATCTTTTAACTTTATTGGTTAAGCGAAAACCCTAAACCTCACTATGGATCTATGGATGAGATCCTTTGGTGAGAATCAATGGCTAAGGTTAGATTATCCATTCACTTAAATAATTCCCTTTTCACTTTAATAAAGTGATTCCATTAAACTCAAAATCAAATTAGAATAATTAAAGTGTTTTCCTAACTCAAAACTTAGGAAAATAACTTTAATAGATTTGGCTTCCAGTATAATGTCTCTCTCGCATGCAAGGACACACGCAATGCTAGAAGGCCTTCCTTGTTGCACTTTCTAACAGGAAGTGGTGATGGTTCTCTCAAACTATAATTAGATGGGTATGGAAATGAAATTAGAGAGGAAAAAACTCTAATTGTTAGAGATATATTGTTGGAAATCAATTATAAAGTAATCAATAGTCCTTATTCATTGCTTCCTCCATTCCAGTAGTTGATTTGTTAAATAGTAATTTTTTGGCCTCTATAGTGGCCACCACAAAGGGTTATCATGCTTGCAACATTCAAGAGAGAAATTGAATAACCAAGGAGACAAAGGACTCTCCCACAAAGATATTTGGGCCCACATGCTACAATTTTTTCTTCTCATGCAGCTTTTCAAGTTTAATGGCCTTTCTATTAGTTTGTTATTCAATATATTATTATTTCTCCAACTTATGTGTTAAATCATTGATTTTTCAATTAATTTCTTGTTTAATATAATAAATCGATGCTTATTGGGTAAAATTAATAGTTATATTATGACCCCCCTAATATTTTCTATAGTATTAGCTTACATAGTCAGCTAATAGAGTGTTTTGCACTTCTTTAATTCAAAACCTCAACTTCAACCGTTATTCAAAGAGTCTAGAAACTTTTTCCTCGACCCGTGGGAGTTGAAGGTTGGCTCCTTTCATGGGAAGCTACAGTTTGTCGCATTGTTAAGTTTTTGAGAGAACGAGGCGAGATGATGGATTGCAAGCGGAAACAATTTATGAGAGGCATGAATTAGGCTTGAGGAGGTGAGGCCTGATAATGTGACTATTCAAGAAGAGGATACGAAGTGGGAGATGGTGGTTCACAAAGGGGAGGATTACATTTATAGTGGTGCCCACCAAGATTTAATAATGATGGCGGCGCCTTGGCCTTGAGATCCTCACGATGATTTAATAACGATATTTACATCATGTACAATTTTAATGCAATAGGGGTCAAAATCGGGATATTACATCAAGACTATAATGTTTGAAATTTAACTTTAGAAGATGCTCGGTTAGCTTTTCATACCATGCTCGTGGTGCTTGTTTTAAGCCATACAAGGATTTGACAAGTTTGCATACTTTGTGTTCTTGTCCCTTCACAACAAAACCTTCTAGTTGAGACATGTAGACATTTTCTTTCAAGTCTCCATTCAAGAAAGTTGCTTTTACATCATGGACTTTCCACCCATTTTGTGATGCCAAGGATGTTAGGATTATTAATCCTCCATTGCTCAAATGTCTATTAGATTAATTATTGCCTAACTTAGGAACCTTATATTAATTAATTGGGTACACTAGTACAATTGGGTCCACTTGGCTTAATGGGGCCACCTGTACCAGTCATTGGAGTGCGGGGAACACTGCTAGAGGTTAACTGCCACTTACTACATGTGCATGCATCAGTTTGGGCGCCTCCTAGACCAATACCTACATTTTAGGAGCCACTGGGAGTCCCGACACCAACCTACCTTAGTCAGTTGGTGTTAGTACTAGTTAGTCTTAGTTAGCCCCCAATTACATTCAGTTACTTCACAGTAAGTTAGGCTAGCGCTACCAATGCATGGTTGCATGGGGAGGAGCGCTTTTCCTACCTACCACACTCAGTTGCACTGAGTTAACTAGCTGTCAATGGTTGTTGGAGTTATTGGTCATCAGGAAGTTGTCTATTTGGACTCGGATATTGATTGGGAGACCTTGAGTTAGAGATTCAGTTAGATACAGTCATATCCACTTGGAGGATTCGAATTCATATCCCATGCATTTGAATTCTACCTATGTAAACTATTGTAACACCGAATATTATTATTGTGAATGATACTGTAAATTCCTGAGCAATACTTGTATGTTTCCTGTGTGGTTTGTTTTGCTAAGTTTGTATCTTCATTCTCCATTCAATTGCTACAAACATTATTAGAACTCTCTGCTTGAAGATCTAAATGATATTCAAATTCTAATAAGGGAGAGATAAAAGAAAAGAACATGAATCTAAATTTGGAACTATATCCTATAAGCGTAAAGGTAAAGAGTTAGAATTCTCTGGTAATGAAAGTAATTATTGCTCGGGAATTAATGTTAGGTCACACAGAGAGAAAGACAAGTATTCTAGTGAAAGTAGTGATAGCGACAGTAGCCCTAAAAAGAGAAAATATAAACCTTGCAAGGAAATTTCAAGAGAGTTTAAAAATATAAAAATTCCAATGTTTAATGGCGAGGTGGAGAAAGGAGAAGAAAACGAGGCATGGTTGTCAAGGATGAAAAAATATTTTCAAATCTACAATTAATCAGGCAGGCTCAAAGCTAGAATGACTATTTATAACTTAACTAGAAAATCTTATATATGGTGGAAGGATATAAAAAGAGTGAAAAACATTAGAGAAAAGTATGTACATTGGAGGACTTTTAAGAAATACTTTAAAATAATATTTTTGTCTGAACAATATTATGAAGAAAGGGCTAAGGAGGTTTACGATCTTAAGTTAGGTCCAATGTCTATGAAGGAACTAAGTAGTAAATTTTTAAGTTTAATACGATATGTACCTTATGTCATCGATGAAAAGCCTAAGATACAGAGGTTTCTGAGTTGTTTACCTTTTAGATTCAAGGACATAATTGAATATGACAATCCGAAAACCGTTGAGGAAGCAATGAGGAAGGCTAACTTCTGTTATGAACAAAGAAAAAATAAGTCCAACATTATTTTGAAGGTTAAAAGAACAAATAATTTTGAATAGAGAAGAAAAGGCTTTAAGTCCAACATAAATTTCAGAAATAATTCCCGAAACTATCCTAAGAATACATATCAGGGGACATACATTAAAATTGATACACAACAAAATTTTACAACAACAAAGAACAGAGACATACCTAACAATCATGTTAAAAATAATGAACAAAGAGAACCTGTAAAATGATGGGAGTGTCATAGAACCTCATAATGCGAAGGAATGTCCAAACAGAGATTGGAATTTCAGCAATGTGCATACAATACATGAAGAAGCAAATGTTGGTGACGTAGCGAATGAGATGCCCATAATTAATGCAGATTTTGACAATCGACAAGTTGATCACCAAACATCTATGGTTGAAATAGAAGGTATGATAAAGAACAAACCCATTTCTACTTTGATAGACCCATGTCCTAGTTTAAGCTATGTATCACCTACTATAGCAGAAAGTTTTAATTTGCATTTGAATAAGTTTGAAAAATCTTGGCTGGTTCAGTTAGCTACATGAACCAAGAGAAAGGTAGTTAGCTATGTTGAATATTGTGAAATGTTTATGAGTCAATTCAAAACTCAAGTTAAATTAAATGTATTACCTCTAGGATCATATGATGTTTTAATAGGTATGGACTGGTTGGAAAAACACAGAGTAGTTTTAAATTGCTTTGAGAAAACATTTACATGCTTAGATGAAAAAGGAGAAACAATTATAGTGAAAGGAATACCTTATAAAGTTTCCGTTAGATAGATTTCAGCTTTACAAATGAAAAGGTATGTCCGTAAAGGTTGCAAAGTTTTTGTTGTACATGTAATGAATGATGAACACATGAATAAAGAAGGTAAATTAAAATTTGATGATATACCCATTTTGAAAGAATTTTCAGATGTATTCCCGGAAGAGATTCCAGTATTACCTTCGAAAAGAGAATTGAATTTTGATATTGAATTATTACCTAGAGATGTACCCAATTCAAAGGCTCCTTACCAGATGAATATCCTAGAACTTAATGAATTAAAACTACAACTACAATAGTTAATAGATAAAAATTACATAAGACCGAGTGTATTCCCTTTGGGAGCACATGTCTTATTTGTTAAAAATAAAGACGATACCTTACGCTTATGTATAGATTACCATCCGTTAAACAAGATGACAATAAAAGCATATATCAATTGCCCCACATAGATGATATGTTCGATTCGATATGTGGAGCAACAATATTCTCAAAAATAGACTTGAGATATGGATATCATCAAGCCAAAATTAAAGATGAAGATATATTTAAAATTCCATTCAGAACCTGTTACGGGCATTATGAATTTGTAGTTATGTCATTTGAGCTAACAAACACTCTAGCATCTTTTATGTGTTTAATGAACAGTGTCTTAAGTAAGTATTTGGATAAATTTGTAGTTGTCTCTATCGATGACATACTAATTTATTCAAAAACTAAAGAAGAACATGATGAACATCTACAGATAATATTACAAGTTTTGAGAGAACACAAATTGTACGCTAAGTTCAGTAAATGCAGATTCTTTAAAGATAAAATACAAGATTTAGGCCATGTGATATCCAAGAAAGGGATATCAATGGATCCTGATAAAATAAGAGCAATAATGGAATGGCATGTTCCTAAGGATGTATCTGATGTACGATCGTGCATGGAGATTACAGGTTATTATCGAAAATTCATAGAAGGATTCTCGAGGATTGCGAATCCCGTAACATCCTTATAGAAAAAGGGAAAAATATTTGTATGGGATTTAAAATGTGAAGAAAGCTTTAAAAAGATAAAAGAACTATTAACCACTGCACCTATCTTAAAAATAGCAAATCCAAATAAATATTTTGTTGTATGCACTGATGCATGCAATGAGGGCCTAGCTCGAGTGTTAACGCAAGAAGATCATGTAATAGCATGTGAATCAAGAAAGTTAAAAATACATGCAAAAAATTATGCTACCTACGATTTAGAGTTGGTTGTCGTAATACATGCCCTAAAAATGTGGCGCCGTCATCTAATTGGTATAATATTTTTATTAATGTCTCATAACATAAGTTTGAAATACTTGTTTGATCAACACAATTTGAACGCAAGGCAAGCAAGATGGTTCGCTTTCCCTAGCAAATATGATTTCGAGATCAAACATATAAAAGGAAAAGAAAATAAGGTGGTTGATGCCTTAAGCATAAATGAAAATATGAATTTTATAGCCGTTGTTCGCAGCAATAAAACTGAGTTGGATGATAAGTTTGAAGGCGTAGTAAAAATGGATAAAAATTATCAAAATTTAAGAGAAAGGGTTACAGAAAATGAATTTGAAAATATAAAAAACAAATTTTAGTTTGAATGAATATTTAATGTTGTATAAAAATAGATTATATGTGCCCAATGTAACAAAAATTAAATTGTTGATCTTAAATGAAGTACATAAGAGTCCTTACTCATGACATCCTGGTTACCAAAAGATTATAACAATGCTAAGAAAAGACTATTTCTTGCCCATTTTGAAAAATGAAGTGGCTGAATATATAGCTAGGTGTATAGAATGCTAGAAGCTTAAAGCTGAGCATAGACACCCAACAAGTGTATTGCAACCATTACCAATCCCAGATTGGAAATGGGAAATTATCATCATTGATTTCATTACAGGACTGCCTAAAAATAAAAAGCTAAATGATTATGTGATGGTAGTGGTAGACAAACATAGCAAGGCAGCTCATTTTATACATGTTAAAACTACTTATAAGGTTGTTAATATTGCTGATATTTTTACGAAAGAAGATTTTCATTTGCATGGAATTCCTAAGATGATAATTTCTTATAGGGATCCTAAGTTTATTGGTAATTTCTGGAAGTCATTGTTTAAAGGATTGGACACAAAGTTAAATTTTAGCACCTCTTATCATACGCAACCAGATGGACAAATCGAAAGAGTAAATGAAGTTTTAGAAGATATGTTAACGATGTATGTTAGGGATCATCCAAAGAAATGGAAAGAATATCTACACTTAGTTGAGTTTGCTTATAACAATCATTATCAAGCTTCAACTAAACTTAGTCTTTTTGAAATATTGTATGGTAGGAAGTGTAATACTCCCATTTCATGGAGTAATCTGGTTGACAGATTAATGTTAGGACCTGAATTGTTAAAAGAAATCGAACTAACAGTGAAATAGGTACAAAGCAATCTGAAAATTGCAGAGGACAGACAAAATAGTCATGCATACCTTAGAAGAACTCGAAAAGAATTCCAAGTAGGTGAGCATGTTTTTGTCAAGGTAAAACCTAGAAAAAACTCCTTTAAGTTGGGGAGTTGTGCGAAATTAGCACCCAGGTATTGTGGACCATTTGAGATATTGTCAAGAGTTGGACCAGTAGCTTATCAATTAGCTTTGCCACCTAATCTCAAAATACATAACGTATTTCATATTTCTATATTGAAAAAGTATTTACATGATGCTACTCATGTAATCAATTGGAATGTTATTCAGGTAGAACCAGAAGGAGATTTTCAGGTGGAACTGGATTGTATCCTCAACAAGAGAGAAAATTTTCTCCGAAATTGCACCATTCGAAAACTAAGGTGCAATGGAAGCACCTTAGTCCAGATGAAACAACCTGGGAATTGGAGAGTCATATGGGGGAAGCATATCCAATTTTGTTCCAGGATGACTCAGATGATACTTAAGCAACATCGAGGATGATGTTGAACTTAAGAGGGGGTGTTTGTAACCCACCTAGAACTAAAAACATTTTATGTTGTGAAAAGACACTACTTTAAAAGTTATTGTAAAGTTTTATGTTGTTGAACAATGATGGTCAAGGATGACTGTAATTGAATATTTTATTATTTAATAATTAAAAGAAGAGACACATGTCCAAAGAGGAATGTTGAAGAGTGTTCACTTACCCACTAGGAGGAATGATCTGGTGTAGAAGTCGAAAATGACAAATCGCAGCAACAACATTCACTTTCTAGCTGATGCATGAGGCAACTTCCCTGAAATTGTGGTCATGTTCCAAAGAAAGGAGGAACTGAGAAAGTGGATCATTAAATTACAAACTGACCCAAATACCTAGGAAAACATATATATACCCATCGAATCAGTAGGAGGCTCACTACATTCTAGAGACTAGAACCTTTTGATTGTTGCACACTTAAAAGTTAGGCAAAAAAGAGAAATTTGATGAGGGGAAAACCTAAAGTTAGTTGCTAGAGTTTGACTGCATTTGTGACTGCGTAGTTACAGAGAGGACAGAAACAATCTTCTACATAGTATCTTTGTCCCGGTGGCTCAGTGAACAGGCCCAAGGGTCCTAAAGCAAGTAATATTAGCTTCTTTCACGAGACGGTTGAGAGGAATGATATTCTTTGGATGTTTGTCCACTTCAAAGGCTAATAGGTTCTATATTGTTCTGAATTTTTATCTTTAAATTGTGTATGTTTTTATTCTGAAAGATTTCATGAATGTTAAAAGCTTCTAAATATTATTTGTTTTTAAAATAATTTAGGAAAGTTTTTATACCTGTAAATTATAGGTTAAGATGAATTCTATTGAATAAACAGTTCTCCATAGTAGGAATCGTAAACTATATTTTATTATAATTTAGAAACAATATCATTTTTCTCTAAATAGCTTCACCTATTACCAAGTGTTATAAATAACTTATCAAACGATTAGCATTTCCAAGAGGTTAAGCAGAGCTAACTTCGACATCTCTGGTAAATATTTTCTTATCTTTCTGTTTTAAAACAAACATGAAATTTATTTTTACGGTTAGGGCTTTCCCATAACTAAACTCTCTAAAACTCCTAAACCTGTCAAAAACATCATATCTAATTTAATGTCGCAATGGATTCCAACCGAGGGTTCGAGACCCATCAAAGTAAAAATACTTAGGAATAATAGTAAATATTCGGTATCAACTTCACACAACCAAAAGGATTAACGTTACAAAAGAAAATGATATAGGGTTAACATTTTTACAAATATCAAATGGTAGATTTGATTTAAAACATAAAATCAAACAAAATTACCCATCTAAGATTTTTAACACAGGTCAAGGTTTCGAGGCATGTAACGCTAATTTTCCAAGTAATATAATAACTAAAACCTATAGCGAAATCACCTAGTTATAGAAACAAAATTTGGGCATCATTTTAGTAATGTTGGCACCCTAAGCTCAACATATCATCAACGAAGATAGGACGTAACCTTTTAAAAACTAGAACAGGTCATAACCATTTTAAAATCAGTTTAGGTCGTAACCATTTAAAAACCAGATAGGTCGTAACTATTTTAAAAACCAAATTGGCATTCCTTTCGAAATGAATGCAGTAGTCGTAACTAGGCTCATTCACATAACAATAAACTAAATATCATTTTATACAAAACAGATCCGAAAAAATTTCATAGGATTTAAACTAAATAGCAATGAAAATCACAGTACCGTATTGCTCATAAACATTGACGAAATTTTACAGTAAGAGGTTCAAAATATTGTAATACAACTTCCCAATGGACTCCATGGTTTGTAAATAGAAAAAAAAAGGGAATGTAAAAATATTAACTTTGTATAAACCCTATCTTAGCCCGAAGGCTTTTAAAACAACACATATCTCTGCCAAAACGTGAGAGTATATACCATCTAATAGAAGCGTGGTTGTGCAAAGCCTTGAATCTCCAAAACAAATCCAAACCAAAAGAAAACCATGTTCCAGCTTGTCATTTTCATTTCATACCGTCAAGGACCATAGGGCTCAAGGCTTTTAGGTCTTACCAGGACCCCTCCGACGCCAAGCACCCTCTACCCGAGCTCACTTCAAGCCAAGCTTGTATGAAAAGGGACCATCAAAAAACTCCTGCCTGTCAAACAACAAATAGAGGTTAAAATCATGGTTTCGACATTATAAAATAAATTGTAGCAAACTGAAAACGAACCGTGCAAATGATCAAACTTACCCTCAGCGGCGATTTCTCTGTGAAGGGTCGAGGCATGGAGTTGAAGACCATCGGTGTAGTGATGAAATCGTTCACAGTGTTGTATGAAGGGTTGCGTGGTCATTGGCATACTAATGTTGGAAGGGCCGATAGCTCTCCACTCTCCCCACCAGTTCAAGACAAAGAAGATTACATAGGAAAACTAAACCCTTTGTATTTTTCGATTAGGTTTGTGTTACCTTTTAACTCCTTTACAGTTGGATGGCACTACAAGCCATCACTTGGGCGCTTAAATCTTTCCACCTACCTCCACATGAATCAAAACTTCGCTACCCACTCGCTGTAGTTTAAAGAGATGACAAATCATGGTATAAGTAAGTCAAACTAGATCAAGCATATTATAAAGTGATCATTTCATAGTTACATTGCAAAAATCATCTTTGAACTCTTTGTTTTTCATTTAGACATGTTAGGGTCACCTTGGTACTTATTTTACCATTGGCTCTTTAGTTGATTAGAAAACACAAGAGGGCTAATCCTCTTTTAAAAACACTTGCATAATACAAGGATTAAAAATGCATTAGCTTACATAAGCTAAGTAAGACCTATAGCCTTGTAACCCTCGCATCGAAATAGGGTTTGTAGATAGAGAGCTTGAAAAATTAAAATATGGCGAATCCATCCTTATGGATTTACATTTTTTAGTACACAAACTGTAACTTACAACAAGGCAAGCATGACACATCAACAATTGAAATCAAGTAATTTATCATAACAGTTAAAAATTGTATCCTAGTATAATATCATATGAATCATTTATAAAGTGATCTTATTCAAGTTTTTAAGTATCAGTTTTCACAGACGTTTTCATTATAAGTTAAGTCCTAAGTTGATAATGGAATGTAGGGTTTATAATAAATCATAAAAACTATTTAAGCCAGGAATTGATGCATAAATGGATATAAACACTCCTTAACAAAAAAAATGGATTTTTTGAGTTGTTACAACTATCTTCCCAATTTCCTTGACTATCTTCCTAATTTTACTAGAGAAGACCATGTGACAGTCGAGCAACATATGGATGCCTCTCAATGCTTCACACATATAAATACAGGCATTTGCATTTGAATAAACAATCAATCGGGAGTTATACCTAACAT